>DWKW01002244.1:0-11298 GCA_018250115.1 Doberes anticus
AGAGTGTTTGATTAGTTCCGCTTACGAACGCCTCATCATCATCATCATCATTATCGCCTTAGCCTCATCGTCGCATACAGATACGAAATTATTTCGGATATCCGTAAATTTTCGGCTAACATCGGTTGGAGGAGACAAGCTTTTTTCAATACCAGAAGTAGAATTTACAACGTAAACGATTTCAAATGATTTTTGGGTTCTATACGGTCACAATCGCTATTAATATCTACAATTATGATTTTTTTTGTCCCTTTGTACCCAGACCAGCTACAGAAATCTAAATTCATAATTCGAATTTCTCTCCTGCTAGGAATCGAACGCAGGACCCTCCGAGCGGCAGACCGCACGTTAACCACGGCGCCATACTGGTCGTCAAATGATAGTAAACTTTATAACAATCAGTGGTCTTTAAACTTTTTTAGAATTTTCCTCCATTTGTTAACCAATCACGCAAAAAACTACTAAATACATTTTAATAGGACTTTCAGGATTTGAGTCTGAACAGGGTCATTACAGGACTAGAGAATATAGTTATAGCTTGATTGAATTGTGTCCGCTACATATTATATTTAAGTACTTTGGTGCGCCATTATATACTCGGAATTTTTCGAAAGTTTTATATCGGACTCTGCTATGATTTCGACTAATTTCTTGATTCGGATAACCGATAATTTAGCTACGAGCTCCACAGCAACTATAATAGTAACCATTGACACATATTGGTTGCTTAAACATCTACACGCTTTACGTAAACAATATAATATATCTATATGTAGGCGTAGTCGAGTCCAGAGGTATAATAAGTGGGTATCAGTGACTTCGAGTGGTGATTAACTTGGTCGGTACACACATTAATCAAGCCGAGGGAAAGACGAGAGCGGATCATGGTATCAAGTTACCGTAAGGTTATTACGGGGCTTTAGGATGGAAGAAATTAGTAATATTTCGTTTGTGATCTACTGTAAGGTATTGTTTTTAACATTGACCGAATGGCAAACGAGCTGGCCACCTGGCGTTAAGTGGTCACTGCAGCCCACAGTCTTCCAGATCGCACCACAAATAGACCGGAAGTCCTATCTGAGGTCGTGCTGCTACTCATGAGGACTAAGTTGGAATGCCTCCAGTCAAGTCTATTCTAACTACATCCTTCAAACTGAAACAGCAGTGCTCATATTGCTGCTTTACTTCAGAAATACGTGCTTCATTTTGCCGCCGCAGACGAGCCAACGACTAAGAAAACCACAATCAGACTACAGCCATCTGTCAACATCATATGATATCAAAACCAAAGATATTGTTTTATCTATATCCCTTGAATTTATAAGAATTATTGACGCTTTTCAGAGATTATTTTAATATGGTTATTATTATTTCATTATTTACTTGAAATAATAATCTCTTACGGTGTGTAACGATAGCCTGTTATATTGTGTGATTCTGTGACATAAAAAGTTAAATATAAGTGTCAACATTGCTAATTCAGTTATTTTCGTACTCACTAAGTGTAGGTCACACACTTTTATTTGCAAAGGAATCGTTAATCTCTCTCTCGTTACAATTTGTTTCAAATTCGTTTGTGTTGTTATTATTGACGTAATTTGATGACATAACCGGTTTATTTTCTCTTTCGTAATGACAATTAATGTTCCAATGGTGTGTTCTTCTGTTGTATATTATATCATACCCAAGAGAGAGTGGAGAGTCGATAATTATAGTACCTACATAAAGAGAAAGATTGAAAATTATTGCTCATTCATATTGTTTTAGGTTCGTGTGCAAGTGCGAAAGACAGTTCTGTGGCGTGATGACGTGGCATGATTAAATAACGCTTCACAATCATTGACCCACACTAAGATTCCCCGTATGGTGGGTGCCATGGACACGCACAGAAAAGAGAACACAGACACCCAGACGAGGTACAGAAATTTCATCATTAAAATTTCTGCCCCGGTGGGAATCGAACCCACGACCCTCCGAACGGTTCAACGGTACTTCGACCACTGCGAGTCGGCATACGGATCGAATGGAGTTGCGTAGCAATTATGCATGACTAAGAAATTACTTTATTGGACAATTAAATAATTAGATGGTTGTAGTATTTTGTCGAATCATTGAGTTTGAAGGATAAGGTAGGATTCACCGGTCAGCTGTCATTCTTTGCCTCATTGTTACATAATTTTTAGTAAGTATGTGACGTTATGGACTTCAGAAAAAAAAAAAAACGTAAGAGAGGTATCACAATTTACAGTATAGTTCTAAGTCGAACCAAAAGCACTTTCTATTTTCCAACGTAAAACCAATCGTGTAGAGCTAGCGAACCGAATACAAAGTTGTGAACACAATCCGTAACTTTTTGTTTGAACAGAGATTCGTACTAATTGTTTAACGTTATTTTTGAAAAACTCTTTAGCCGCAGTGTAATTGTTTCAGTATTTTGTATGTTTTGTTTTTACTATTCGTAGTAGGTATAGTACGTACGTACTAAAACAAATGATTTTTACACTTTCCTTTCCTTAACCACTACGTTTTTTTTAAACTGCCTAGGAATGATGACAACATTTGTTATAGTTTTTTTAAGAGAACTATGGATATTTTTCATAACACACAAAACAAATGTTTTAACAAGGAATTTGTTTTTTTTTAGAAAGTTATTACAATTATTTTTGATCCCCAAAGCCATATTTCCTCCGATCGTAGCTTTCTGGCTTCTGCCTGAAGCTACGATGTAGAATAATTCTACGTAAACAGCCAACTATACTTACTACATTAAAGACAAGGAGCCTCAGATTTGGGCGGCGGGGGCGGGAAGACACTCGATCAATACCAACCCGACTTTCAAACTGCTTTCACCCTCACGAAAGTCGCCCGGACGGTGCCCGAGTGGACTACACAGGAGTTGTATAGAGTTGATAATATCACCAAGGAAATCGATCCATTTTAGTCACGTTTTCTTCTCTGATATTAATTGCGTTAGACAATAATATTTACCTAAGGAGTATTATTATTTGCTTTTGTAAGGAGTGTTTGCTTTTGTGGCATTTGCACAAAACTTCTTCGAGTCATATTACTTCAAGAATCATGTATTTCCTCATTCTTGGTGTATTATTTTTGAGATGTGATTATAAATTCTGTCATAATGTCAAGATCCAGTGTTGATTTTACTTTTTAAGTTGCGTCATTGTTTCCTTTTTGTGTATTTTACTTCATCTGGTTTTTTACAATGAATGAGGCAAACATTTCGGAGTCAATGATGAAATTAATTTATGTTTTTCTGTTATCATATTTGTATTATATGTTGTCTGCGGAGTATGCGATATACCGAATTTTATTCAGTCTTCTATCGGTTTTGATCATGTCTGTTTTTGCAGTTTCTAAACAAACTTTTTTGTCTTTATTTCTTCATTATTGTGTAAGGAAGCGCAAAATTTTATCAAAAAAAGTCGTAGAAGTCAGCATTATTCATAAATTTGTTGATGTCTCATGAATACCACGGTGTGCCAAACAGTATCTGAAAAAAAAAGACTTAAATTAGACACAAATATACCATTTTAAACTCTCTTTAAGGCTATCTTATCTCGGATCATACTCCACCATTTTGCAAAAGCACGCAATAATGGAGTCGCGATATACGTTAGGCATTTATGGTGTCTGTGGTTTTCAAACCTAAATGCTTTCGTCAACTACGTCAATAACTCCGAAACCGTTGTCTTAATGTTCCTTCGTTGTCTTAAACCGTTGTCTTAAACCGTAAACGTTTTAGTAAATTTTATCTCTGTTTGACAGTTAAAACCGATTAAAAAATAAAGAAACAATACAAATTATATAGAAAATACAATACTTTATTTTATAGAAAATCAGGTTTACTAACAGAAACAATAGACTAGCACTGGTTGTAGAGGTTTAAAGTTTGGATCAATTCAATTCCGGTAAATTATTATTATTTGAATGAATTTAATTTTTACGAAATAATTATTAAAAAACAAATTAAAATCTGCTATCGCTTTGCAACCGATGCGAATTTCGTACCATTATATAAAATATACTAGCTAGACTCTGTCTTAAATTCATTCAGTTAAATGGACAAATGTAAATGTACTTTACATTTTGATCTAAAAACAACTACGAAACGAATAAATTGTACATATTCATTATAAAATCAACTAACCCTTATTGTTTTTTTTATAGATTATCAAATCACTTTTCTTGTTAAGTTACATAAATTCCAACCTTTGTTTAAATATTACGGATATGTTTGTACATGACATGCACATCGATCAACTGATTACAGTAACAACTTCTTCCGCATCGACGTTTATATATGGTATAGTAATTAAATGTAGAGAGAACAATTTTTACAACTGAATTCCCGCTCCCGTGGAACCTTCAGGACAAAAATTATATAAAAACACTTTTATATACTAATTCAAATTATATGAAGTATACTAATTCAGCGTCGTGTAAGAATTCCAAAACGATCAGTATATATACATATATATATATATATATATAACATACTAAATTTCCTAAATTTTCTACAATAAATAGTAGAAAATTTAGGCGAGTTACGATTTTAAAGAAACGAATTTTAAATTATATATACATTTTTTTAAATTGGCTACAAGCACAAAAAATATTTTTGTTTCAAAATTCAAATTCGCGACCTTCGCGAATAGGTATGATTTCTCAAAAACTACCAAATATTTCGTACTGGAATAAATGTACTTAAGAAATATTATTTTATAAACTTTTTGACTTTGATGACGTAACTCTCTATACAGCTCTATATAAATACACGTTCGTCTTCGCTCTAATGTCTTCGCGCTGCGTACCCCCTGTTCCACCCCTCGCTCGTACATGTCTTATTAGCCGTCTGTATGTATGTGTGTTCTGAAGTATCTAAACATACTTCAGTACCGTATAAATTGTATTGTTATTCTCCCAGTCTTATTGCGACTTTTTATGTTCTCGGACGTCTTATACGATAAATAAACGATAATTTTTTACTTCAATATACACTAAGTTGAGCAAGCTTTTGACAGACCGGCCTTATCCAAATAATGGGAAAATGCGACCCCAATTATAGATTACTCTAATATTAAAAAAAATACAATTCAGTCAAAATCATATGACTTATTCCGTTGATGCATTCGTATACTTATTATTAACTTTATCTATCCTATCCTATAGATTATCTTTACAGCTAATTATGACAACCAATGGTTCGGTCTGCGTTTTCGTGTTCGGCGCATGTCTTACTAAGCGCGTAGTCCTTGTATACTTCAGTTTAAATCTATGTAGTATATTTATGTAATTTCATTGGGCCTCCGTGATGAGATTAAATTTGGTAGGCAGCTGTTATGTAGATTAATTACTCCGCAAAGCGAGACACGTGTTTAGGTACATGTAAATTACTAAGCTATATTGTGATAGCCTAGTGGTTAAGAAAGTCGACCTCCCGCACCCGTAAGTCGGTGTTCGAATCCGCGTGTTTAGATACATGTAAATTATTAAGCGTTATATTTTTTTATATAACCTAGTGGTTAAAAATCTATACTTCCCATTCCGGTCTCGCACATCTTATTTTATGACATTAGATGCGTATTGCAAATGAATTATCATTTATTTTAACGATGAAGCAAAATATCGTGAGGAAACCTGCACGCCTAAGAGTTGCCTTATGTTGTCAAAAGCATCTGAATACTTTCAATCCGCAGATGTCAAGCGTGGTAGACTATGATCTTAACCCTATTAAAAATGAATTGATGATGATGATATTACTAAGCAATTTTTTTATTTCGGGATTACGCGACTGTTAGCAACACGATACTTTTTACTAATACCAAAAGACAGATAATTAAAATAAATTAAAAATAAAATTCGATGGTGGTAGAGTCTTATGTCGAAGGTTCGCCAGCGGCGGTACTATGTTTCGGTTTGAAGGGTGTGGTTAGGCAGAAGACGCCGGACAAGAGGCATTCCAACTTAGTTCTCAACGCATCTACATACGACCTCAGATAGGACTTTCGTCCCAGTTGAGGTTTGATGTGGATGGGCTGCAGTGAATACTTAACATCAGGTGGCCTGCGTGCTCGTTTGTTATTCTATTAACATAAAGAAAAATAGCATTATAAGGATTTATTGTAAAGAACAAATTCGTTAGACATAAACCAGATAAACAAGTTTTTTCGTGAGAATCCAAAGTGATAACACAAAGATGTAACTTCAAATTGGATGCTGGTAGTCTCTGTGGGAACTCACCGTAGAAGGGTTTCTTTGACCTAAGGTCATTACTGGTCATTCTATTCTTAAAGGGACGTTGTACAGTAATGTCGATAAGTAAGAGTTTAAACTTGTCTTGATTTTTTGTAAATTTCTGACAAAAAAGCACAATCCTTTTTATTTAAAATCGGTGATTTTGAAATAGATTTTTGACTTTCACAGTACGTGTTATTTAAATCAGCTGATTAATATTGAGTAACGTTAATTATAAGGTAGTTAATTGATTGTGCTAGTTATCGCCAAATGGTCGAAATTCGACCGTTAGTCATAAAAATAATGCGCTCCTTTTTTATATATTATCAGAATAGCAAACGAGCATGCAAGCCACCTGATGTTAAGTGGTCTCTGCAGCCCATGGACATTCGCATCTGAGGTTGTGTATGAATGTGTTGCTACTCCTGAGGACTACGTTGGAATGCCTCCCGTCCAGTGTCGTCTGCTTAACCACTCCCTTCAAACCGAAACACGGTGGTGTCGCCGCAGGCGAGCCTTCGACATAAGACTCTACTACCATCAATCCTTCTCCATATAAACTTTTACTGTGCCGAATTTCATACTCCTCCGTCCGCGTAATTTTCGTAAAAAGGGGTACAAAGTATTTGCTTCATGTATTAGTATTAATTTGTACAGTACAGTACAGATAATAATATAAGAAACTAGCATGGTAATGTTAAGTATGCTAAACAAAATAATAATTATCAATTTTTAGTACGAACATTTATGATTACAAATATAACTTATTTTCAAATTGAACTTTTCATACTTAATATTGCATTATCTTTCAGTTCAGAGCTGAGTTTAAGATTATAAGGATCGGGAAGTAAGAAAGGATTGCAAAATTTGTAACGAACAGACAAACAGATAAGAAAGCGAGCTAAAAGACGTGATATATTTTTTTTAAATCAAAAATACTGTATTAACTTTAATTAATTTAAGCAATGTTAAAATAAACGAGGGACTTTTATTTATGTTTCTTACAATAAATTGAGGTGCGTTAGATTTCGACGCAACTGACAAAGTAGGTGACCGCTTGGGTCAAACGGGTTGGAACTTTGACCGGTGGGTCATTTTTATACAACGAGTTTTGAAGGGTTGAATTTTAAAACTTAGTTTTTAAAGTAGTCTCTGTTTTAGAGTATCGCTAATTGCCGAAATCAATCTAGTTATCTATTTATTTTTATTTAAACGAATTGAAAGTGTGAGGAACATAAAAAAAAATCTAAAAATTGATGGGAATTTACACGCTCTTTTCTTTGTTTTAGGGTAAAACTCTAGAAGGTTAATAATAAATTTTAATTAAATCGATTGAATTATAATGAACAAAATATAATTCAATTGCAAATAACGAATTAAAAATCATTACACATACTATGCATGCAACATTTGCCGTTCAGATGACAAATGACGATCAAATTTCTTCCAGCACAGCCCTGGGAAAGAAATTTCATTTTGACATAAGCAGTACTTTTGTGCTAAAATATTTCTTTTTGCATTTTCGAACTTTGTTAACCGTGTACGAACATGGTTAAATAAATAAAAAAAAACAGTAAATTTCAATTGTCGATAAAAATAAACAAATGAAATTACATGGATTCCAATTGTCAATTAAAATAATAGCTTATTAATAAATTGATATCAGAGATTTAGCGCTAACCTAGTAGACGATATAATTTAGAGCAATTTAGACATAGCCGATGAGTACGACGCGTGCTTGGATCTTTCTCGGGACCACGATCAATAGTAGGGATGGTCAACCTTTTGGGTTAGTGTATATCCCTATAAAGTTACTCGTGACGTTAATATGTATACACTGGTTAGAGGTATATCATGAATAGGTATCAGTACGCTTGGAAGTGTTGATAAGATAAATATAGTTTTTATATTCCCCAGTACTTTTTACAAACTTTGAAGTATCAAATGCGAATATATTAATTCGTGCTCAACAACTTTTTATTTTATTATTTAACTAACAACTTTTTATTTATTAACTCAGTTAAGTCTTGACACACTGCTAAGCTTTGCGCATTTGAGCGTTGCGTTGCAAACGCAGCTTTCAGCGGTTGTCGCCTTGTTATCATATTTGTTTCACACTCAACGTTTCACAACGTATTTGTGTAACGGCTATTACACTCATTTTTTTAAGCCATGAAAAAAAGTTTAATAAATATTGTAACATACTTTTGGGCGTGTGTTTTTCGATAAAAAATGTGTAATACTTATTATTAAGAGATACGTACACGTACGGACTTCCATACAAATACAAAAGGTTTCATAATATCCGACTAAAACAAATGCATTCGCCTATTTTTGAAAATCTCTAACTCACGTAACGGGAAATTTAAAAAAATTTAGAAATAAAATGCACTAATAATAGCAATAAGCCAGACGTTGTGAATCTCTGCACCATAGTTTATACGATTCGGTGGCCGAGGCGTTGTAATAAAATCTTTATGAATACTGTTTTGGCGCCGTAAAAGATAAGGCGTGCCAAGCCACTCGCGGATTGTAATTCGTCGGCTCGCTTCATTGCTCTGAGAATAGTGCTATTCTAGCTAACAAGTACTGTTAATGGTCTAAACAACGACTTACTGCTACATACGTATTGTAGCTATAAATTTTGTACCACTGCGACAGAAAAGCGCTATTTGGTTTTCTGTACAAACCGTATTTTTGAACACCAGATTTAGTTTTTCTTAATGTAGGCAATGACCAATGTTAGGCCAGTGGTAGAGTCTTATTTCAAAGCCTTGCCTGCGACGGCACCACCGCTGAACAAATTTTTACCGTAAAGCAGCAGCGTTAGCACTGTTGTGTATCGGTTTGAAGGGTGTGGTAAGGCGGAATACATTGTTTAGGAGGCGTTAATAATTAGGCCTCAGGTGTAACAACGTATCTGGGTACAACCTTAGACTCGGAGGCTATGAAGGTTGAATTGAAGTCTGCAGTAACCACGTATCATCCGGTTGCCTGAAGATGGTTTGATATTCCGTTGACATAAATATTTCAAAATAAATGTGTTGAAATATAAGAAAAAAAAATAAGGCTCTATTTGGAGAATTATAACAAATGGTTTTAATACACGTGACATAATTTTTAAAGTTTCCGGCATTAATTATACTTATAGTCCAGTACAACTCCAGATAACCCACGTATACGAAATGTAGATACTATCAAATATAATACCTGTAATTTGTATTGTACCTCCTTACACAGGAATTGTATGAAAAGCAACACCAAAGAGTACCCCAAAGATACATGTAACACGGAATATTAGGGTAATATCCTTTGTAGTCTTGAACAACGACGACATTCAAGATAAAGACTATTGTTTTGATATCATAATAGAAAAGTATGAGCACAGCAGCTCTTAACGACACACATTTGATAGTGTTACTAAAACAATACATAGCAAGATAGCTCAAACGGAAAAGCAGATTTATATTACGACCCAACTAAGATCATAAAAGTATACTACGGTCCCGAGTATTAATATCAAACCATTTATCATAACCACCCCCTCACCCTCATCTTTTGTGTAAGAAACGCCCGCAACGTCGAGCAAACAAGTTACGACAGGGAAAACTGTTCGAATGTTCGCGGCAACAGCACAACTTGTACGCCGCTGTTCTTAACTCGGCCGTTCGGCGGTGGCTGTACGAAAATTAGAAAATTTCGTTGCCGATCGAAACTCGACTCTAATTTAAGTGGAGTCGGTGGAGTTTTGAACGGTTATCGCGTACGACGTCGACGCGAAACCTCAAAGCGAATTGAGCTGTGTCCGTATAAAGATTAAGTTTGTTTTCAAGTGCGCGTTACGCGAGCAGTTTCCCGGAAGGGTACAGTCGTAAGGAAGTTCGACGATTATGTTTAGTCAGCGCTGGCTGTGTAATGGAAAGGAAGTAGGAATTGGGGCCTGTAAGATGCGGTCGTATAAGGCGGCCATTCCTGTTTCGCCCCCCTAGCTGGGGGGTTGCTTAGGGGGAGGGACGATTTGTTTGTTTCTAAGGTCCACAGCTGCGGGTTGGATTTAAATTTCGCACTCGAAACGCTCTTTGTCCGTAATGTCCTTCTCAGTTGCTTGATGATGTGCCTCTTTACAACTTTAATTGAAGTGCTCCGTAAATTGTTTTGAATTTACGGCGT
This sequence comes from Doberes anticus, assembly GCA_018250115.1. Classification (NCBI taxonomy): domain Eukaryota; kingdom Metazoa; phylum Arthropoda; class Insecta; order Lepidoptera; family Hesperiidae; genus Doberes; species Doberes anticus. The sequence goes on from DWKW01002244.1 coordinate 10,423, forward strand.
CAGCTTACACGAATTTTCGGGATAAGAGAATGTTCGAGGACAAAAGGTTCACACTCGAATAAATTTGGAAATTCTCGAAAAGATACCACAAGTTGTATCATAAGGTGGGAAATTTTACCTCGTTTAGGATATTATAAAATATTGTCATCAGCAACCCAATATCGTCCCACCGCTGAGCATAGGTGTTCTATCAGAGATGAGAGAGTTTAGGCCATAGTCTACCACGCTGGCCGGATTGGCGTACTTCACATGCTTTTGAGAACGTTATGGAGAACTCTCAGGCACGCAGGTTTTGTCACGATGTTTTCTTTTACCGTTAAAGCGAGTGATTATTAATTCATAAAACGCACATAATTTCGAAAATTTTGAACAGACAATATTTCGAAATAGAGGTGCGTGCTGGGACTTGAACCTCGGCCCAACGTAGCGGGTTCAATGTGCTTAACCCACTTATCAATCACTTTCATTCATTTTGTCATTTCGTAAGAAATGTGGTCACGGCGATCCGACGATAAACCGATGATAATAGATACGCCAGCACATGAACGCTTAGAAAGTGTGGAAATTGAAATTTGAATTTGAATTTGTATTCTGTGACACAGGGTTGTCTGGAAGAGATCGCTGTTTGAGCGATAAGACGTCTTTTGCATATAACTTTGTTAATTAATGTACTTAAAGTATACTGACTGAGTTTACTGCCATAAAATAAGTTTAAATTAATTGTAACTTCGTATAGTGTTAACATTAGCAACATGTCCTCATAATTGCTGATATTGTAACTAAATTTAAGAATTATTTGTTTAAGTTCCCATAGTTATAAGTGAATGAACGGTGGTAGAGTCTTATGTCGAAGGCTCGCCTGCGGCGGCACCACCG
>DWKW01002245.1:0-11296 GCA_018250115.1 Doberes anticus
TCTGCCTAACTACACCCTTTAAACCGAATCACAGCAGCTCTCACACTGATGCTTTACGGCAGACACAGGCGTAGCGGTGGTGCCGCCGCAGGCGAGCCTTCGACATAAGACTATTCTACCATCAATGTATGTAGATGCGTTATAGTAGTAGAAGTAGTAGCTTGATCTATGGTAGGGCATCGGTCCTATTTGAGGAAGTCATTGTCTGTCAAATATCTTCGATCACTTCTAATGGGACCTGCATAATCATTTATATTTTTTGTAATACAAACAAAAAATCTTCAGTATGTTGTTCTTCAACTGAATTTTTATTTATTGTAATGAAATGCAAATACTACGGAAATTAAAACCTCTCTGTATAATAGGACGGAAGACAACTAACTTCATACACAAGTCGTAACGTTAGCCCTGCAGAGGAAACTCCGTTAAGACAGTTCCATTTTCTGCCAGATATGCATTTTAATTGCATTATCTTCTTGCTTTCTCAATTTATATAGAAACGACTTCTTATTGGACGTTTATTAAACTAAACGTCGTAAGGAAACATGCGGGTTTCCTTACGACGTTCTTCTTCACCATTAAAGCGACTGATAATTAAATTCGAATACGCATATATTGGAGAAATAATTACAAATAACAATTTCAAATTTTAGAGGTGCATGCCGGGATTTCAACCCTATCCTACCGGAGCTCCCGCTCATCGAGACATTTTACCAGTAGGATATCATTCAGCTTTGAAATATTCTGGAATTATCATTATGTGTGAGTCACAATTGATTAGATTTAGTTGCAGTTTCCTAGGCCGAGACCTACGTGGAAACTTCAAATGTATGAAAAGGCCATTTGTTCAAAGATTGAGATATCACCATCACATAAATAGTATTTTATCATCAGATGATCATAAGGTCTCAACCTTGTGACTAAAAGCCTTAAGACCATAGGCTAGCCTTCGATATAACACTCTAAAACCGTCATGTGAAAACAGAGTTATGATACAATCTTCATTACATAGACTACAAAGTATTCGAGCACCATCATGAAATAAACTACTTCTCGCGTACTAGATAGACCACTATTCGTGTTCCTATTTCATACCCCCTAACGTTTCAAACACTTTTCTCAATTTTACGAACTCTAGCAGCACTTTGACTTTTAAGCCCCAAGAGTCCTGTAACATCGTACATTTTATAAATGGGAAAGGAGATATATCGTGAAATGAATTGTATAACCCAATTTTCGCTATTCTACGCCACGGACGTGACTCTACTCAAATAGCGTTTAGTTTAAGCAATCTATGTATTTTTCTCAGTCAATTAAATATTCTTGTACCTTGTTTAAGTACTCGTGTATTCTCGTGTTTTTTTTTTGGGAAAACGAAGACAGATTTAGAAGATTAACAGGTCTCCTAATTTGATTCAACTGTATGAAGTAAAAAATAATAATAATATTGATTGAATTATTTCGATACTTAATTAATATAAACGTATCAGTATTCTAAAGAGAAAACCGAGGAATTTAAATAGTAAGATGGTTGCGTAATATGAACATCAATTCTTAATATAACGAATTGCGGTACCTAAATTACAATTACATTTTCATAGCTTTTCTAAGGAAAATATTACTCGAGCCTAGAGTAATAACGTCTTATTATGTCAGCATTGAATAAGTAGAAACGAGTCGAAAATTGTTTTGTTTTTCATTACCCGCGATTGAGTCTAATTGCCTTATTATTGCCACAGACTCCAATTGCTTAATGATATGCCATTATGTAATGGAAAAGTCTGGGATATTTTGATACCAATTTATTTAGATGTAAATAAACATACATAATAACATACATAAAATAAGATATATGATAGAATATAAGAAAACTAAAGTAAATTGAAAGATATTTGCGACGTATTTAAGGATTCAGAGACGCCATTCGATAGAATTTTATTATCATGCTTACAGCTACATGTCGCTTTTTTACGTAGATACTAAAATAAAATATTTGACGTGTTTACAGAATACAATACATGTTTAATTAGTGTTAAAAAGTTTGTATAGACGTGGCTTCACATATTATTTTCAGTAAGTAAGGTGCCTTTGCCTTATTAAAAGTAACACTAATAACCCCCTCGAAATTCAGAAATAACGACCGGAAAGTTTGTACAAAAAAATAAACGCATAGAATAACTTGATGAAGAAGGCAAACAATTCAATTCACGTTACGGAACCGAATGTCGGATAGAAAACTTTTCATCTCTTTGTCCCGCTACTCTCCAAACAAATTAGGATACGGCCGTACAACGATTGCCTCGAAACAGAAATGTTGTTTCGCGTCATGCACGGAAATACCGAAAACTGTATTACAATTAGTCAATAAAATATGAGCTAACGTATGGCGCCAGTCGACTGTTCGGCTGGTCCTGGGTTCGAATCTCAGAACAAATTAGAATGATGAATTTAGATTCAGAGTCTGTCGCTGGTCTGGTTGTTTGGGGTATTGTTTCTTCTTAGTGTGAGCGGAAAGCGTTATTCGTTACTTATTATCATGCGAATATTCTGGATAAGTACCCTTACATCAGCCATAAACTTTTTATAAATATAATTAAAATAACTCAAAAGCTCCCCTTGAAATAACTAAATAATCTCAATTATGCATATTTAAATTCGATTCGTACATATTCAAATTTTTTGATGCTGGGTGTTTCTCCGTATAGAGCTATGGAGTGCTTATGAATAAACTTCTCTCTTCTCGATGGCTAATACGAGTATAATGTTAGGAAAAGATATTCCTACAATCGTGGGAGGCACTGAGATTCAGAGATGCTTAGATTTTAGTTTAATGATGCAGCACATAAAAACGATAGGTTACAAATAGGATTTATGGAAAAACATAATTTTTGTGGCCGCATTTGTACGTGAAAAATGATAAATCGTGAAAAATATCTGGCAACGACGGATGAACCGCATCTCCACATCAATAAAAAGAGTATAAAATTGTGTAATAGATTAGACCGACATCCTATCGTAGAGAAGTGGTGTGGAAAATATTGAAATGAACGAATCGAAATACAGTAACTCTGTATTTTTATTTGAATGGATTATACGCATACGTACATAACTAAATGTACTGCTATAAACGAACGTGAAATATTAGAACTTTTATTGCGTTTATTTTTCCAATTCCCGAATTGAAACTTTTCGATATTATCACAGATTTTGTTTGATATCTAAGCAAAACATTATTTACAGTATCCTACATTTAAAAAATCTGGAAATCTGATGACCAGGTATGGTGGTAGAGTCCTACAAGGCTTGCGTTCGCCGGCACCACCGCTACACCTATATCTGCCGTAAAGCAGCAGTGTGAGCATTGTTGTGTTTCGGTTTAAAGGATGTGATCAGGCAGAATACACTAGACAGGCAACTCAATTTAGACCTCAGGACTAGCGACGCATCCGCGTATGACCTCAAATGGGACTTCAGACCCATTTGAGGTTACACTGGATATCCATTGGCTGTAGTGAACACTTAACATTAGGTGGCGAGCATGCTCGTTTGCTACTCATTTACAATTTAAAAAGAAAACCTGTTGGTACAATACACAGTTATAATTACTAGAGATCGCTAATTCGTCGAAATTCGACGGTATTTCATAAGAATACAAAATAAACTATTTTTTTTCTTCACACACACTCCACAGGCTATTGAAAAAGGAACACTGGACATTTCAAATTTCATTGGTGACAATCTTTACTGTATATTACTGTGGTAATGTGTGTAATGTTTGTTTCATAGATTTAATGTATTTTTTATACGTTATTATTAAAAAATATTAGCATTCCGCACTCCTTCTCTGTATAAACTATAAGTTATACCAAATTTCATACTGCTCCGTACGTCCGTAAAAAGGGGTACAAAGTTTTTGCTTCACAAATATATAGATAATTGAGTAGTCCGATAAACATTCCTAGAATGCAATATATGTGTCGTATTATTTTTGTATAAAGCAATCATGGTCAACATGGACGGTCGAATCTATTTACCAAATTGAGAATAAATTACTGCAGTTTCAGTTATCTGATTGCTCGTTGAATGAAATCGTGTAATGCAATGGAATAGCGGACTGCACTCAATATATTGGTCGACAATTGCACTCACACTGGCATGGTGATTCTAGCTGATCGTAAATTTGCTAGACTGCGAAAATATAAGTACCTCGCCGTGAATTTATATCGCAAATAATAATGTGATAAACAGGCAATTTTCAAATGAGGTAGTTGAATGTCAAGTCAATTGATATAATTTTAATGAGCTATCCAAAATCCAATCCAAAATCCTGGCGTAAAGTAGCAGTGCTCGCACCGCTTTGGATCTTTCTGAAGAGTGCGGTTCAACATAATACATTGGGATACCGCTATCGTGTTCTATCTCTATATCTCTATGTATACATCCATATGGATACATAAATGTATGTATATTTATGTACGTTTATACATACATACATACATACATACATATAGATATATATGGAATTGCAATAAATAAAGGATTTATACAATGCCTTGTCGATGACGTGATGCACTGGTCACGTTAGGTAATCTTGCAGAGGTATTTGCTTTATCCAAAGTTTAGGTGGATTCATCTTTCACGAAGATGTATGGCCTCTTGTCTACATTTTGTGCAACTCTGTGGGAATAACAGGTGCGCTTGATATTGCATGAGCATCTAGGTGTTTAATGGTTTTTCTAAGGAGATGAAGATAAACAGTTGGGTCGCGTGGTTGTTTAAGAACTTCCGTTTAACCATGACTTTTTTATACCTTTCTAAATGCTCTATAGTTTAATTGAGTACCTCATTATGAGATAAAATTTTGGAATTTCAACTGTTGAATTTCGATTCTAGTACATAAACTTTTTGCTTATAATATTCAAGCTTTTTATTTGTACAATTACGTTTTAGTTAAATATCGCGTACTAAACTTAAATTGTTTTATCCATAGTTGTATTTAATTTATTAATGACGCAAAGTATTTGATTGATTCAGATTAGTGATCCGATCCTATAGCCCAGTTTTCATCACTCTTTTAAGTTTTAATTAAAACGTGATCAAAGGATTTAAGATATTGGATTTCACTAAAAAATAATTGCTGATTGAAATCTGTAGTAAGATTTGTCTCATTAAAAGTAACTTGAAAATAAGTTATTAAATCGTTATGGACACTGTTAAAATGTGAATAGAATATTTGCCGCAACTAGCAAATTTCGCTATCAAAATATTTTTATTATAATTTAAATGTAATACTTGTTATAAAAATTTAAATTGCTGGTATATATGGGCAACATTATTAACTTTTCTAGGCTAGCATTGGCAAATTACGTCCTGTATACTGAATAAAAAAAAACAGACTTTCGGCAAGTACACCACTCATTGAACAATGAACCTTTTATATTGACAGTAATTTCTCAGGTATCAAAGAGGCGTTTCAGTTGTGGTAACATAAAACAAATAAAATAACAATTTTATCTATTTGTTCACAATATTCTCTTCATTATCTAAAAAAAACTGCTTTCCTTAATAATGCATTATATATATTTATATGTTTATTTATTTATATTTATATATATATAATATAGACACATGTTATATATTCCAACTATAACAACAAACTAGTCGTTGGGCGTATTCTATACTCTCCAAATAGTAGACCCCATTTCGGAAGCTCTTATCACCGTCATAAAAATTGGATATAATTCAACTACAGCTCACAAAACCAACGTGAAATACGTTCTTTTTCATGGCCCTGGTACCCTTCAAACAGTATTTTATACATCACACCCTGCTGGCCGGTCGTAAAGTTATTTCCACTGCCGAAAAGTTCATTCTTCGCGTTGACTATACTGCGGAATAACTGAGCCAATTGCAAATAATATAGTAGATATGTTTTATGCAAAACATCAGAAACAAAAACCAAGTTGGAAGGATGAATGTGTTAGAATGCTCTATTCAAACGCACATTTCAAAAGTATAGTTAATACAGATTATATTTGTATTTAAAGCTATGTCACAGTAAATGTACACTATTTAAAAAGTTATTTATTCGACGTCGAACACCTGAAGGTCAATTTCTATACATTTCGTAAGAAATATCCCCACAAAGCAGTATAACATTTATTAGTCGAATGGCGTTAGGAGTTTGCTTGAGACGACGACTGCATGCAAAGAATCTAATTTAATCCTTTTGAATCGAGCCGAGTCGGAGAATTTTGACAAATCCTATTAGAATTTCAAAAACTTCTCGAAAGTTACATTGAACCTTAATTTGAATTCAATGTTGCATTTACGATTTCGGATAATTAGGTCAGTCAAAACTTTGAAACGGAGGCAAATTGAAATACCCACACAATATTTTAAAGTATATATGCGTTTTTATAACGTTCGGCAACATCTTTTACTCAAGTTAATTCTTTGGACTTTTTCGATTATTCCGATGTATTTGAATGTTGAAATAACAAGAATGTATCCCTTTCGCAAGGTTCAATTACACGACAAAGAGAAAAATACTAAGGTATGGTATGGCAGATATAGGAGTTTAATTTATAAGAATCCCTTGATGTCCTTTCGAGCTTTGGACATATGTATGTATTATTAAGTATAACGTTCCACAGTTTTTAAAATTTTTATTGAATTTATTACTTTCACCATCATTATATGTTATAATTTTAAACTAAATATTTTTTACAATTGGCTAAGAGTTAAACCATAATGATAGTAAGTAATAGTCATATAATAGTGTTAAGCTTAGAGCACTTTAAGGGGTCAGTACGATAGGAACCTATAGGATTCACAATTAGTATCGTTGCAATATCAACTTACGAGTAGCTACATAGTCCAGAATGGCTATGCGACAATCCATGCTGGGTTATACAGCTGAGTTGATTGTTATGTTTAGTAAATTAGGCTGCTTTTCAGTGACGGTTTTTATTAATTTTTCTAGAAATAGTAAACACGTTTTTTATCTAGTTTTATTTATTGGCATATTTTATGCTTGATAAGTTACCGCTGTCATAAACAAAACGAATACCTAAAAAACTACAAAGTTTTCCATCCATGAAATCATTTGTTTATTATATTTATGATGCTTGTAGAGTCTTATATCGAATGCGTACTACCTTAGAAAAGACTACCGTCTCAGTTGTGGATATCCATGGACTGCAGTGACCACTTAACGTCAGGTGACCTGCATGCTCATTTGCTGATCCGGTAACATATTAAAAAAAAACATTTTGCACGTTTAAAAAATTACACCGTTCTTGTGTTCCAAAAGCTAATCGGATGCCTACACGTACTTGACCAATATTTAAGCATATACAAAATGATTGTTTGTTTAGCAACCCAAGTTTACAAGTCGACTTCGAAAACTACAACAGAGCATTTCGCATCATCGCTTACGTAAAGGATGTTCGGCGCGCTCTTGGAATGTCTATTGTTGCTACTCCACAGTCGTGTGTAAATGTTTGCCAGAAACACATCCCGCAATGGCTGTTAGAGTAACCGCGTCGATATTTTTGTCTATCTTTATTTTTCGCTACATTATGGTAAGCGGTAATTTTTTTTTTCATTTCTTTATTTCTAAAGGAGTAGCGATCGAGTAAGCCGACCATCTGATATTGAACGGTCACTGCAGCCCGTGGACATACTCATCCACCCAGTAAACTAGGACTGAAGTCGTATCTGAGTTCGAATGTCGAATGTCGTTCGAGCGTCTCTACTCCTGAGGACTATTTTGGAATGCCTCCTATCCAGTGTATTTTACCTCACTACATCCTTGCGCCTACACTCATACGCCTGCTATATAGCTAGTCGGCTTGTGCCTTATTGTGTAAACAAATTTGATCCTTATCGCAAAATAGCGATCAACCGTTGTAATAATTTGCTTTGTGCTTCGATTGTATTATTCTTATGCCTTATTATATGAGGCACTTTTAGTGAAGGTGTCATCAGAAACATGTAACGAAAATTCCGTTAAAGTTACAACATACTATATGACAGTACAGTTATGCTTATAACTAATAGTTTCCTCATCCCCAAATTTTTCATGTTCTTCCATTGGCTCCTCTCATCGGTCTAAATTTTTAATCCTCTTTTAGAAGTTCAAAAATTCAACCCGGAGCAACTGCAAGTTTTTTCAAGTAGTTAGTCCGACTGTAACTTTGTGAGGTAAAGTTTTTGATAGCGTATGCAGGTTTTTTTATTTGTATTGTTGTATGTCTCGTTATAGTATCATTCTGATCCAAAGAAGCCCGTGCTGTACGATTAAGTATTTTCAATTACCAACTATATTTTTTTGGAAGGGTCGGTGGCTCAGAACCTTAATAAGCATAATAATATGGATGAGGCCAAATATTGAAATTAAATTTACGAATTACAATATAATTAAATTTTACTCAAACTCAACTTTTAAGGCGACGGTAATTACTACACCTCTAACTTTACCTAGTTATGTAGTTGTTGAGATTGTATGTATAGGATAGATATGTTAATCAAATAAATATGGTTGCGTGACCCTTTGAAAGAACTTATGCTATTTTTAAGAGTAATCAATAACCCGTTCCTGATTACTGGTCCTGAGTCACCTATCAAAGCTAAGGGAAGCCCACGACGTTCCACAACATTAGACAAGCGTCGATAGAGAGCCTCTTGAGAGCACTATAGAGAACTCACAAGCATATAGATTTCATCACTGTTATTCATTGTACTACAAGCCATGTGATACCGAATTACGTTAAATTATTCCATTTCCAATCCGGCACCACTCTATCTAGTCCTGCGCCGTCTGGTTCCACAGGTTACTTGCTGTTTCCCTCAGGTACGTCAGTCCACCAAGTTAGAGTGCGTCCTGTACCTACCTCGAGTTTCTTTCTTTCTCATCGGTTTTAGGTCCATCGATTGATGTGGCCTACCCATTGCCAGAATGATTATTTTAAGAGCTATGTTAGTGAGCTTCGTTCGTCTACGTCACATAGAGAAATACCGAGCATAACTCTATCTTTATCGCTAAGTGACTTCGATCTTGTGCTTGGGGATTACAATGAAGGGCTATGTCTTGGCTCCGTATGTCGTAACACACATTCTTCGAACACTTTTGACTTTAGGCACTTAGGTATTCCGGTATGAGACAACACTTCGTAGTTTCCCGAACGCAGCCCAGCAGATTTGAATACTTCGAGCTACCTCTATCTCGAAGTTTGACTTATTCGAACTGTACTGAACTTGTTGGACTTAGTCGAAGATGAGTGAAGAGTTTGGCATTGATGTTAATGTCAAGCGTTTTCCACTCCATCAGTTTGACTGCACGTTTTTCAGAGCAGCGGTAAAAGGTTTTGAGGATATTACATCCCTCAGATTGCTACAGAACACAAACTGGCTAGTGGTCCGATAACGATGCGATTAAAATTATAAGTCCGATAATAATCTATACGTTTCGACGTATTAAGTCGTCCGCTAATCGTTTCTTTAAATCATCCGATAAATTAATCGGAACGTTACCGTGTGTATGTACCTATCTGACGCAGGGTAGAAATAGTCATTTAAAATAACCACAATCCTAAATAAATTTCATAATTCTGGACATCTCATCCCATCTCGGAATGGTAAGGCTAGGTTAGTTTTTTTTTCGGCAGCCCTTGCGATTTAAGGGTTCATGATGGACTTTCCCGGGTACAAAAAAGGATACGCGCGGCGTTAAATATAATAAGGCATAGTAAATATGGGCTCTTCACATAGGTGTGTCCATGCTTACCACACGTAGTTACTTTATAATTTAGACTGTGGGAACATTTTATTATGGGACGAATACATCTTTATTTTATGTTAATACGTTTTAATTTTAATGAATTTAATTAATTATGTGTGTGTTCACTGCAGCCCATGACTTCAAACCTCAACTAGGACGGAAGTCCTATCTGAGGTCGTATGTGGATGCGTTGGTACTTATGAGAACTAAGTTGGAATACCTCTTGTACGGTGTCTTCTAACTAACCACTCCCTTCGAACCGAAACACAGCAGTTCTCACACTGCTGATTTAAGGCAGAAATAGGTACAACGGTGGTGCCGCCGCAGGCGAGCCTTCGAGGTAAGACTCTACCGCCATCAAATAATCACCAGATTAACAGAAGACAACATCCATAATTACAATGTGGTGTCATTCCACCAATGATTCTGTAATTTATATTTCAGTCACAATATTCCACTACACAATAGTACGTCTTTAGCCGTTCTATAAAATAAAATAGAGCGTGACAATAATTTTATTTCTGTCCATTTCGATCGTCTTTGCCCTAATAGCGTTCTTCTCGTTGTAGCAATTTCCGTTTCGCTCTTCCGATGGCTCCTTGACATCTTTATAATCAACGGCAACAATTTTTTCTCATTGAATCATCTTTATATTTTGAAGCATATCTTTCATTTTTCTATTTCCGAAAACTTTATGACTTATATTGTAAAGTGATGAATATATAACTAAGTCTTTCTACCTAGTCTAAGCCTTAATTTTTATTCAAACGGAATAGCAAACGAGCATGCGGCCTGATGTTAAGTGGTCACTGCATCCCATGGACATCCAAATGAACTAGGATGGAAGTCCAATCTGATATTGTATGTGGATAGATTACTACTCCACACAACTAAGTTGGAATGCCTCCCGTTCAGTGGCTTCTTTCTAACTACACCCTTCAAACCGAAACACAGCAGTTCTCACACTGCTGATTCACAGCAGAAATAGGCGTAGCGGTGGTCGGCACCACCGCAGGCGAGCCGAAGGCTACCATTATAACACTACCACCATCAAAACTACCTACAAGTATATACTTACTCTATAGCATACTAGTTAAAACCAGCAACGCTTCGCTGTGGTTCAGTTGAATATAACAATCTAAATAAATGTAACTCACGTTTTGCTTTTCGAAAACGGACCATTAAGTTATTTTCAAAACTAAAAAATTATTTGAATGCTATACTCGTTATGAAATCAATTCACGTTAATTTTTGCAACAGAAAATTAAACCACTTCTCAGATAAAATCAAATGAGTTCTTATCTTTATTTATTAAACATTGTCTTATGTCGTAGGCTCGTCTGCGGCAGCACCACCGCTGCACCAATTTCTGCCGTAAAGCAGCTGTGTAACCATTACTGTGTTACTTCAGACCGAAGTGTGTGGTTAGGCAGAATATTTCAAACAGCAGGCGTTCCAACTAAGACCTCAGGAGTAGCAACACATCCATGTACGACCTCAAATGTCCATGGG
>DWKW01002246.1:0-11296 GCA_018250115.1 Doberes anticus
TGAACGGCCGGGTTATATTCCTTGGGATAATCACCAAAACCCATGGTTTGGCGGAAATCTAAATTCTGTAAGAATTTTATAATGATCCGAATTTCAGCACTGCAGTCACAGATTATATTATAGAGATGAGGTGATTATGTATGTGTGACAATGTCATTGTCAATGTCGTTTTAGTTTCAGAAATCTTATTTTATTCAATTGCCAATATTTTACCTCCGGCCGTAAAGATGTATGATACTCATATATAATTGTTTTGTAATGATGCTGATAGTTTTCACTTATTACTTGATATTTTAAAAGGACACGATCTTTTAACTACGAAGTTTTAAATTGGCAAAACAACAGAAACAAATCTAGTTTCAATTCGATTTTTTTTTCTATTATTACGATGATATAAAAATTACAAGAGGTAGTCACATTTTAAAACATGAAATCATATAATTAAATTAAATAAATTGGAGACTTTTGTTGGAAGAATTATTAAGAACGTAGCATTTCATCTTTTCCTAGCAATATTTTTTATAATTTTTTTCTTTATTAGTAGTTTTAAGATATAAATTGCGGGTCAAATTTTATTATTGTAACTATCTGGCAGTCGGTTTTTATTTTATTTTTTTACATTCATTTTCAGAGCGAATTAGTAATAAAAAAAATGTAAAAGCTTTCACGAGTTTATGATTTTAGTTAACTTCCACTATATGATGTCTGTGCACTGTCATGTCAATGTCATTTGCTGCTCTATAATCGATTTTATGTCTGTGATAATTAGACAGCAAATTTCGTTTTGTGTTGTTCATTGCACTGATTTCCTTTATATTTAAAAAAAACTCATACTTTAGTAACCTCCTCAATAATTCAATCAAAATGGTTTTGGAGAGTACTATGATATGCGTGGATAACAGTGACTACATGAGAAATGGAGACTTTCTACCTACGAGGCTGCAGGCTCAGCAAGATGCCGTAAACTTGGTATGTCATTCTAAAACACGGTCCAACCCTGAGAACAACGTTGGGTTGCTGACTCTAGCAAACGTTGAAGTGCTGGCTACGTTGACGAGTGACGTTGGCCGCATTCTGTCAAAGCTCCACAGAGTCCAGCCTAATGGCGATATCAACCTTCTCACTGGCATCAGGATTGCGCACTTAGCTCTCAAACATCGTCAAGGGAAGAACCATAAAATGCGAATTGTTGTTTTCGTCGGTTCTCCAATAAACACCGACGAGAAAGAGCTGGTGAAACTGGCTAAAAGATTGAAGAAAGAGAAGGTAAATTGCGACGTCATATCTTTCGGCGAGGACTCCGAAAACAACCCTTTGTTGACTTCATTTGTGAACACTCTAAATGGTAAGGACAACACAGCTGGTGGTAGCCACCTTGTATCTGTGCCAGCCGGCGGCTGCGTTGTGCTTTCCGAAGCTTTGATCACAAGTCCATTGATTGGGGGTGATGGGGCTGGTCCCTCTGGATCTGGTCTCTCACCATTCGAGTTTGGAGTTGACCCCAATGAGGACCCAGAACTTGCTCTCGCCCTCCGTGTGTCCATGGAGGAGCAGAGACAGCGACAAGAAGAGGAATCGCGCCGTCAGGCAGCTACTACTGAACCTGAGGGTGAAGCCAGTAAGACAAGTGAGACTCCGAACACTGGCATGGAGCGAGCACTAGCTATGACTCTGGGGCGTGAAGCTATGGACTTGTCTGAGGAGGAGCAGATTGCTTTAGCTATGCAGATGAGCATGCAGCAGGAGGCACCCCAAGCTGAAGAGAGCATGGACGTTTCAGAAGAGTACGCAGAAGTCATGAATGACCCAGCCTTCCTACAGAGTGTGCTTGAGAATCTGCCTGGAGTAGACCCACAAAGTGAGGCTATCCGCAATGCTATGTCCACAATCAAGAAAGACAAAGATGAGAAAGAGGAAAAGGAAGAGAAGTAAAGAAAAAAACATTAAAATTACAGTGCAGTTTATCAATTTTTATTTAACTCGTAAACTTTTACAGTTGCTATCGTATTAACTGTGTAAAGAACATAATTATTTCAAATAAAAAAATATAAATAGTTCTTTTAATTAAGCTTCATTTCCATGAAATCCAGTTAAACCCCTCAATTTTGTCGTACTCTGAAATCAAATCAGTTTCTATTCAAAAGCAACAACAAGCCCATTTATTGATGTTATGCTAAAAATATTTACTTTAAACTATTTTTTTAATTTACAAGCTGTTGCCCAGTGTTCTTCAAAAAATATATGTACATTTTAAGAAAACTCACTGTTTGGCTAAATTATATGAAATACATTGATCTGTTGCAATTACTTGTATTATATGTTGACACCTATTATATGTTGGTAAATATATATCAACTATTTAGTGATTTTTGAATACAATGCAATTTGTTCTTAATTTTCATTGTATGGCTAGACTTTTATCTTGCATGTGCTGTCATGTATGTAGGATGTAAATTAAAATTTTGGTTTTTGCCATTACATGCGGCGACGTCGCTCACGCTTATCTGGTAAGGTACAAAAGTGCAACAATCCAAAAGCAACCGAATAGTTTGGTGGCTATATGATTTAAATACTTGTATAGATCAATCTGAAGTAGATTTTAAAAAAATCACTCAAGCCGATGAACATTACTTTCAAAGATTTATGAAAGAATTAACCATACTTGAATCATTCCAAAACTTTCTGCTCTTATATCTCTGTTTTATTTCTAGCAATTGCACTCTTCTCATGGTTTCATTTAGATATGGTTTGCTTGTCTGGATTATTTGTCCTGCGAATTGTATTATTTTCAGTATGATGTTGCATAAATATAACATTTACATGATCACAACTTGAAAATGGGGTCTAATTGGTTAACATTAAAGCTTACTGGAGATGCGTGCCTCCAGTGTTGGTAATGAGAATATTCTATTACCTTTTGTGAAAATAGGACTGGTGTCTATCCTAATCCTTTGTTAACTGTTTGACTTTGATGTCTAGCCAGTAATCGGTAACTCGTCCAAACTGATAAGAATGCATACCTAGCCCACTTTTCACTAAAATAATAGAAAACAACTAATAAACACTGCTAATAAATTTCATAAGAACTTACAAGATAATGAGTGGACTTAGAATATAGTCACAGATGGCTCGTCTACGGCGGCACTATCGCTGCGCCTATTTCTGCCGTAAAGCAGCAGTGTGAGAACTTAATGCGTCTCGGTTCGAAAAGTGTAGTTAGGCAGAAGACACTGCACAGGAGGCATTTCAACTTAGTCCTCACGAGAAGCAACACATCCATAGCCAGCAATATACAATCTCTGATCAACTTCAGGGAACACGGAACAAAAACATTCTTGTTTCAAGCTGGTTAGTCGACAGCAGTAGAGCTGGTACACGTTTACAATGACATCAAATTAACTGATGTCAGCTTCCACTTCCATAACGGAAAGAGCCTTAATAATACTATTATACTACATATTTGTTAGCTTATTATCATCAACCGATTATTCCCATTGATGGCTGTGGCTACCTGTGGATCTTCTCTCAGAGATACGAGAGTTAGGCCATTTTCCATCACGCTGATCAAATGCGGATTGGCTGACTTCACAGTTAAAGCGACTGACAATTAATTATTTATACTACGCACATACTTTCGAAAATTTTGATTAAATCATATTTAGAGAAATAAGGGTGCGTGCCGGGATTTGAACCTCGACCCATCCGTCCCCGCCGAGATGCTTAACTATTAGGCTATCAGTCGCTAAACTTATTATGGATGATGCGCAAAACATATACCATTATCCATAGGTTCGTTTATGTTGCGATCAATATTCTTTTTATTATTCATTAGAAGGTACGAGCTCTTGATGTCCTCCAGTTGTGGCTTGAAACTTTTGTCGCTATGATTAAAAGCTGAAGTGTAAAAATGAATAGTAATAGAAATATTTTGAATATTAGACTCTTGGACCTACTAGGATCTACGCTTGAAATATTTGGCGACCTAAAAAAATAAGCAGCATTACATTTCATTTATTCGTTACGAACTAAGTGTGTCCCGCGGTTTTACCTGCCTGCCAAACTAAAAATGCGCGATAATTCTCCGGAAGACGCACGATTTGTTTTTTGGATAGTCGGACATTATGCTTTGTACAATTTCTTTAAAAACATTCGCTTCCATTCCTTTCCGTGGCAATGTAAAAGTCTAGAGCCTTTCTTAATAATTGGTCTAACTAATGCAAAAGCAATTCATCAAATCGTATTAGTAGTTCGTGCGATAAGCGCGTTTAAACAAACTCCAATTTTACCGAATCAAACAAAATTAGAGAAAAATAACTGAAAAACTAAACATATTTACTTTTGCCTTTGGTACCATTTGTGATGGACCTGGTATAATCTTTAGCCAAAGTGCTCCTTTTTTGGTTGTCCCTCAGTCTCCCTATGCCCTGTACTGAAGATTTGACGGAAGACATCCGATTGGGATTCGATGATTGTTGCCTAATTGCAGTCGGGGTTTGAGATATGGGCGAATCTCTTAAAGACTTTGAATCTGCAAAAAATAATACCTTCATGACCTCTAACGCATGTTCTTACAGATCGGCATTAAGAAGGCTTCTCTCGGTTGTCGTGAAAGGCTATTACTGCTAATGTTTAGCTGAGCCCTTGCCCTTATTACATATTTTAAAAATATAAATATTATGTACTTGAATTCCAACTTCTAACGTTTCGCTCATATGCAGGACTAGTCGCTGTCGCCAGACTTTTGGTATCTGTAAATTATAAATTCAAAAATAAAAAGGGAAAAGGTGGCAAAAAAAACAACACAGACATGTATAAGCCTGTGACGGCACTACCACTGCATCTATTTCTGCCGTAAAGAAAATATACTGATTATGATTTTATAGAAAAATAAATTGAAATTGAAATGTACCAACGTTCTGAATATTTGCATTTTTTTACTGTAATCTTAGGTAGATTGGAAGGTACTAAACAAATATTGCGTTTCATTTTATTCTTGAAGATTAAGCTATGAATTTTTTACGATCTTAACAGCTTTTCCTCTAGCCGTTTATGTAGTCCTGGACAACCCATTATTTCCCACCACACACAGAGTATTTCTATCAGATCTTCCACATTACCCAAAATAAATTTACGCCATAGGTAAGTAAGTACCTACCTAAACTTATATTCTCGATTCCTAGCGTTGTGCAAATTATGTACCTTGTGGTTTTCTATCAGCTGAACTGGTTCTTCTTGGACTGACATAAAGCTTTGGTGTAATTGTCTGTCCGACAGCTGAAATTACATATTACATGTTATTCTCGTAAAATTTCATGTGATTTCATGTAAGCAATGAATCCTAGAGCTTTATAGAATCGTTTTTTAATGATTGGCTGTTACTGCTGCGTTTTAAACCGATACTAAGCTAGAAGCCGCTAAAGAATCCAATTGTAAGTATTAGGAACAATCTAAACTCTGGGAATATGTATGATTTTTCAACCATATGATCCGTAACGAAAAAACTGAGACTGGTCAAAGAATCTCTAAATTCTGAATAAGACAGTAAAAGCCGTCATTTCATATAATTTATTGCTACTACAAATTAAAAAAAATTGTGGTTAAGTTGTATGTACACGACGACGCACGCCGTGAACGTGTGGCAAGTGGAACACCATTTTTTATCTGTGGTCAGTGAGAAACGGGTCAGTTCCATTTAAATTTAATGCTGAAAAAAGAGACGAATTCCAATTTTTGTTTTAAGAAAGACGTGTATTGTATATTAGGTGAATTTGAGGTTAAGTAGCTTGTTCCCTTTTCCATCGTACTCAAGTTTGAAATGGGCTTGCCGTCCGTCTCTAAATTCAGTTGAGAATTACGCTTTGATTTGAGGCCAAGATAATAAGATACTAACGGTTAGTTACAGCGCTACTCTTCGGCCTTCGAATTGTGTCTGATCGATGTGGTCCAGCTGTAAATCGGTCCTTGTATCCAGATACGTTCTCCTTAACGGCTGTCCAAAACAAAATACCGACTGAGACAGTTATCACCAGTTGCCATTGTACGTAAGAGAAACAGGAGATCACATGGTAAAGTCTCCAAAATATTAGGTGAACCAGTATACTCGTAACGACATCTACTCTAGGATTTTTTACTGAAATCGAATCGTCAAACTAGGTTAACTAAGGTTTTCAGATACATTTAGATAAGTAGTTTCTTCAATATTTTTGCGACTTAGTAGCTTTTAAAAATCGACTCACATGTTTTAGTTCTACTCAAATCTCGTTTATTTGAAGCAACTGATGAAGAAGACGATTTGTTCTCCGCTTTAAAGACAAAAAATGAGAAAAAAAAATCAACAATTTGAGTAAAAAATATTTACTACCTCTACAATTTTGTGTGTATAACCGGTATAAATATATGAGTTTGGTAATTATTTAGGATAAACCTTTCCATGACTTCACTGGCGACCGACATCGATTAACGGCTGCAACTTTGGAGCGAGCTTTATGACAACCCCCATCTAGAATAGTATAAATACATACACACACATGCAACATGTACTCATACTCTACAACTGAATAAAATTCTCTAATTCGTTAAAATGACTTGCTGCGCACTACCTATTGGAAAATGACTGTACCAATTCAGAAACCTTCCCGCGAGGCCGGACAAAAGTTTCATCACAATCTATTTTGTGGTCTAGGGACGCATACGTGGGACGTACATGTATATTAACTAGGTAAAAAATACATAATTACTTTCAGACGGTCCAGTGTTTAGAGGTCTTATTACGAGTTTTTTGTTCAGAGGAGTAACTAAAGGCTTTCCATAACCGCTAGTAGGTTCTGTAACATTTGATTTTATTCTTATGTTAAAATAATGTAAGAAATAAATTAGTCTTGACTTTCATTTATCTATTTAAGCACTTAAAAAAATATTTAAAAAAAATTAAGGAATACCTTTAGA
This sequence comes from Doberes anticus, assembly GCA_018250115.1. Taxonomy (NCBI): domain Eukaryota; kingdom Metazoa; phylum Arthropoda; class Insecta; order Lepidoptera; family Hesperiidae; genus Doberes; species Doberes anticus. The sequence goes on from DWKW01002246.1 coordinate 6,946, forward strand.
AGGATCGTTATTAAGTTCATTTTTTTTATTTGTAATCTTTTTATTAGAAACTTTATCTTTTGAGGGCGCAGCGGATGCAGAGTTCAACGTCCTTGATCGACCTGTAAATAATAAAAATGGTCCTTCGAGCTGGATACTTAAAAAACAGTAGTGTTAAGAAATAATACAGTATTTAAATTGAATGAATATAATAATCTTTTAAGCAACTTACCCTCAAAACTGTTCATTCGTTCATTAGAATATTAGATGTGTCTACGAGTTAACTTTTGGAAGGGAACTTACTATTGATTACATGTCCGTTTGATACCACTTTGGATTTATCGTGAGTTTCTTCCAAATTAGACAGCTCGCTTATGGTCCGAGCTGATGAGTTAAACATAAATCTTTATTCGATCTATTTTAAGTTCAATGGTAGATAAAAAAACACGTTCATTATTATACACATAAAACCGACGAATTAGCTGAATTTTATTCATGTATCCCAAATCAGCTATGCTAATGTTATAATAGATGGTCTTCGACACTTACGTGTTTTCAAATCAACGGGCCTCTCGGGGGATGTGTTTTCACTATTTTGGGATTCTAAAGGAATTGAGGAGACATAATAAATTACTGAAACAATACATATGAAAATAGAAATATTAACCTAAACTAATATAGGCAATTAGTCTGCTGTAGTAAAATATTGCAGTCTACTGCCGCCAATGTTGAAACCATCAGATAACGGTCAATAATTCGATTAGTGACTACTAATGGCTTATATGAAATCTTTTTTTTTTATTCCATCATAAGGTTTATGTAAACACTTGTGGAAAGTCAGAAATATTGTTGTCTATGAAGACCGTTGTCATGCTTAAGTGTCTTAGGCAGGGGCGGCTCTAGCTCATTCATTGCATACCCTGCACTATAGGTTAAGCCGCCCCTGGTCTTAGGTCATAAGCGCCAAGGGCATGATCGGAATTTTGCTGCCATATATTATTATATATATGCTTTCTTCATGTATTTCTGTCCAGATACATTACCTTTGTGGGGTTTCTCTGCGCTCATGGCGACAGGCCTAGTGCCTAAGTACTACGCTAGTAATGCTTATAAAGTCTGATTGTCTGGTCTAGCTTGACAGTTATTCTGTTACGTGGATTTTCAAATAATGGGGAGCGTGCAAGATGAAAGATCTGACTTGGCATGTCCCACGCTTGCCTAGGCTAGTTATTGAGGTTTACCCTTGTTAACCTGACATAAAACGAATCATCTCTTCCATATAAACGAATAGTTTATACTAATAATAGTATTGCCATACTAAAACAACGAAATATTCTTCAATATATACTTGGAGTAGCGCTGTTGGCTGATTTCGTAGACGAACAAGATTTGCTGCGACTGCCGCGTTTCACTGGGCCGCTTCCCACCATCCTTCTGATTTCATTTCTCAGTCCTACGTTAAACAAATCGTGTTATATATCGGGAGGCAGATTTTGATTCGCCCTCTGCTACGGAAAATGGAACTTTTAAAGAATTTTTAAGGAATTTCATAATATTTAGTTTTACTTAAGATGATTCGAATGAACACCAGGCTTCCTACAAATCCATAATTTTAAGGTAGAAGTTTGAATGAAACGGACAGTGAGGGCCATTTATGATTACCATTTACTATTTATGAGCGAAACCAACAGAAAAACTTGTTCCTTATTTTTTTAACAAATAACTTATAGCATACAGTTTTGGTATTCGAACTAAATTCATAATTTTTAAAGTAATTTGCTAAAATTGAATATTTTTTTCAATGGGTATGGACAGTTCAAGTTGGGCGATGTAATAAATAATGATTGGGCGAAGCAATAATAATTTGTGCACGTGGTTTAGGCAAAATAGGAATATTTACTTTAATGCTAAGGCAGTAGCAATATTATTAAGCGTAAACATTTGTAGTAAGAGTACTTGAAATATAATAAATAAAAATATCACAGGACGTACTTTTTTTTACTTTTTTAAAATTCCCGTATTTTCAAAACTACATGACCAAATTTTGTTTCTTATAACTATCCCTATCTGGCGTATCTCCCGTTTCGAGCTAATTTTGGGACACAGTACGTATATGTATACCAATTCACGCAGACGCAGAATATTATGGCAGTTCACATGTTATATATAAATCAATAATATATTTATCGGTCGTTATTGCCTTTTCAAAGTCGATATGTGACCGCTCTTAGTCTAGTCAACTTTGAATGGAATAATACAGTCTAGTCGTACTTAAGACTTACTAGACGCGTGGCTGTCTCTATACATAGGCGCGATGCTTTGCGGTGCGGCCGCTCTGTTTGCGACATGACTAGTATTCGATTCCGTCTGATTGTTTTCTGTAATATTGCAAAAACAGTTTAGTGTTGCTGTAGTCAGGCAGGAGACACAGGAGAAGTGGCATTCCAACATAGTCCTCGAGAGTAGCAACGCATCCGCGTACAACCTCAGACAGGAGTTCCGTCCTAGTTGAGGTTTGATGTGGATGTCCATGGGCTGCAGTGACGACTTAACGTCAGGTGGCCTGCATGCTCGTTTGCTATTCCGTTTGAATATTACAAAAAAAACCGCTAAATAAACTGTGCAATAATAAGTCAAAGAGCAAAAGCTTGCCCAAACGAGCATGCAGGCCACCTGATGTTAAGCGGTAGCTGCAAACCCATGTTTGTAATGTTGATATCCATATTTCAACATATGTACTATCGCGAGTACATCGAAGATATACGATCGAAGTCGTGTTTGAAGTCATATGAGTTGAACGTTGCTGCTATTTCTTCTTTTTTTATATTTACAGAATAGCAAACGAGCTTGCAGACCACCTGATGTTAAGCGGCCTCTGCAGCTCATGGACGTCTACACCTGAGGTTGTGTGTGTGTAGATGCGTTGCTACTCCTGAGGACTTAGTTGAAATGCCTCCTGTCCAGTGTCTTCTGCCTAACCCTTCAAACCGAGACACAGCAGTTCTCACGCTGCTGCTTTACGTACAGTAAATACTACCACCATAGCTTCTTTCGAGAACCGATCTCATGTTTTAATAAGGTCTGCCAACCAGTCTTCAGACAAGCGCTGCTGTTTTGAAGAAAGCTCTACAGGTCGAACAATCGAGCCATGGATCAGCATAACAATTATTACGGTAATGACAATTATATCTATATCATTACAAACGTGGTAAATCTACGCGGATTTGATTAACGCATAATATCTCGTAAAAGTCAAAAATGTTACAGTTGTTTGCAGTAGGTATATGCGGTGTTGCAGTCATGGCCTTAATGCTTGAAGAATATTAAATATACAACATCAGTTTACGATAAGTTTTTGATACCTTTTACAAAAGCAAATACTTAATGTAATGCTTTAATTTAGGGTGAAGCAAACTACGAAATATTTAAAGACACATGAGCATTATAAACTCAAATTCTATACACGATCAAAAATATGCACAAAACGCGGAAAGTAGAATGAAACACTGAATATCAAACATAATTTATTTATAACATTACAACAGTCGAATGAGACTAGTTTACTTACAAGTTCTCACTAATTACTTTTAAATAATGGAAACAGTGAAACAGTAAAACATAACAAGAATACCTTACAATATACAAACATTTTTTGTTGTTGTTGTTCGTCATCATCAACCCATTATTGTCCCACTGCATGGCACGGGTCTCCTCTCAGGGATGTGAGGGTTTAGGCCATAGTCCGCCACGCTGGTCTAGCACGGGTTGGCGGACTTCACATGCCTTTGAGAACATTAGGCGGTACTCTCGGGAATGCAGGTTTCCTCATGATGGTTTGGTTCACCGTTTAAGCGAATGATAAATAATTTCTAATGCGCACATAATTTGGAAAGAATTATAAAAATAATTTCGAAATTTAGAGTTGCGTGCCGGGATTTGAACCCCGACTCTCCGGAGCGGAAGCTCTCGATATCTTTAACCACTTTTTACCACTCACGAATATATAACATTAATTAAAGGTTCATATATATATAATATACATAAATTCAATTTCTCGCTTAGCTACAGTGGCTTTCTACGTACGTTACATAAATCTACACTGGAAAGACAAAAAAAACTTAATGTCAAAAAGATTTTGAATTAAGAATACCCTCCGATTCTGAAAAATGGAGCGGTTCGAATGCTGAATAAAAACAATAAATAATAAGGTGAATAATAATAGCTTCACATTAAAATTTACCATTCTTACGACATCTAAATAATTATATGCCATTATACATACATACATACATATTATTGATGGTGGTAGAGTCTTATGTCAAAGGCTCGCCTGCGGCGGCACCACCGCTACACCTATTTCTGCCGTAAAGCA
>DWKW01002247.1:0-11296 GCA_018250115.1 Doberes anticus
ATGCAATTGCACCTTTTACGAATCAAACTCAATTCAATTTCTATAGAAACGTATTTCGACTTCTAGAGATTAAACTGAGATCTGATTTATCTCTCAGGTCAAATGCAATTGAATTTTACAGCAAATTAACGTACTATAACTACTAAAACTTCTTCTTATTTCTGCCGGCGCATGATAATCCGAGACCCTCCCTAGTCGTTCGCGACTCCATAATCATTACACCAATGTGCCAGCACATCTTCCCGTTATGCTTTTTGCTGGACAACGAGCTAATAAGTCCAACACCTATTTTAGAGGCGTCCAGTGCCCACTGCGATAATGTTACCTTGGAACCCTTGTTTCAATAATCTATTTAATACACCCACACCATTAGAAAAAACGTTACCGAGCTGAGTCTGTCACATTGAAGATATTTTAGAGAAACTGACAGATATAACCATTCAGAGGTCTATGTAGGTACCCAGATTGTCTGGTTTTGTAATTAAATTTCTAAACAGCTACTGCTAAACAGAATTAAAATAATTTCAAAAGCATAGACTTAAATAAATTAATAGTTATGGTAGACTTTTAAGTAGTAGAAGCGTAACCTCTACATAGTTTACAACGTCAAAGATTCGAGAGATCAAAGTGGTTGTTTATCTACTCGTAATATGCGACAAGTACGTTGCGGATTGCGCGAATTCTAATCATGTTATAATTGCGAAAGTTTATGGGGATTGATATGATATCCAATACTCAATAACCTAAATACTGCTGATGGAATTCTGGGAAAAGACACATGCTGGGTTTGAACATGATTGATCAAACATAACTTCTGGTTGAGATACAGCTTGGAGTCTCTGTAACTTGTAAACTCTGTAACTGGCCGTCATACATTTCGGAGGTCATTTCTAGCTACAACGTAGGTAGCGCAAGTCTAGTCGATAATATAAATTAAACTGTTGAAACTGTTTCTCATAAAACAACAAAGTCAAACGGAATCGTCGTCGATGTTTACCGTGTCTGGAAAACAATTTGTGGCTTCAGGTGAAAAATTGCGAAGTCAAAGCAATCACGTTGTTTCAAATTCGTGGCTGTAATTTTCCGATAAAATCACGTTTTCGCGACAACACTTTCAAAAGTTAATTACGGATCCTTTCACATTATGTAACGCTTACAAATCTATGTTGATTCTACGTATATTAAATTTATTTGTATGCTTAGTGTAGATTATCGTAAGTTAAAAGTATTTCAGTAACAACAATTTATCTATAAGTACTATTATAAAACATGAAAAGGGCCAGTAGATGGAGGACAATTATGAAAATCTTAGTTTGTTCGTCAGTCACGTAAAAACTGCTGAATTGATATTAACAGCTCTTTAACGGTTTATATGCATAAGATCGATATATAAGAATCAGTGATACAGCTCACACTTCAGACCCCTCAGTAGTATACTGCCATATACTCTAGAGGTCAGTTCAAATGGTTTATTAATCAGTTTTTTTACTAGAACCTTACAAATTAATAATAGTTTTCAATACTAATAAATTGAATGATTTCTATTAGAAACTCTTATCTACCTAACCTATCCAACACAGCCAATATCTAACCTAACCTAGCTACAAATGATATGAAAACGATAAATGACAAATCAAAATACTAGGAATTTCAGAACGCTCAATGTTCATCTATTACAAATACACGAAAATATCGTGCCTCCATAACAATACATGAATCCAAGGCAAGAATCGCGTGCTCTAATTTGACAGAAGTTAGTTTGTGGCTGGTACTATCGCATGTCGAAAAGGGGTTGGCCTCTAATAGGGCGTGGGCTCACAGAAACAACGGACTGACAACATTCGGCATTAAATAGGTTAATGTCATGCCATGTCACGTATTACTGATACAGAAGCAAATTAATTACCTCCAACACGAACAACCATTGCTGTACAAAACATTTCTTGTACTATTGTTCAATTCCGGAGCCCGTAGAATTAGATCGCTCAACCGCTGTCGATATCTCAGATCGCGGTTTCGACTTCGAAATTGTTTACGAGGCAACTTAGGTGGTGAGCGATTAATACCGCTGCGTTCATTTAAACGGCTGCAAGAATTTGTGTGCATGTATAAATTACACATATATAAATTGTTTATATCGCTTGCTTTATTGCAACCGCTGTATAATGCAACAAATAAAATGTTATCGACGATGTAAGACAGATTTCTGTTTAAAAGGTGACATTATAAAGTTCAATTGCAAAATACTATCGTTACATCGATTTTTGTCGCAAAACACTAGCGTTTGCAAAGGTGTTTTACTGGGCAAGTACTCTGAAGCCAGAGGGTCTAAAGTTTTTCCATCAGCAAATGGAAAATTCCCGTAAAATTCCATCAGCTAACTAAAACTTCAATCGTGTTTGAGATCGGCTTCGAATGTAGTTGGACTGCAATGATTTACATGAAGTTGAGTGCTTGATAATATTCCATTCTATTGTAATATTCCATTTTTTATATTATTTGTCCTAGTTGAGGTTTGATGTGGGTGTCCATGGGCTGCTTTGATCACTTAACATAATAAAAAAGGTCATCTGACGGCCTACTGGTAAGGACATCGACGTCAACGGAAGTCTTATCTGAGGACGCGTTGCTATTCGTGAGGACTAAGCTGGAATGTCTCCTGTTCAATGTCTTCTGCCTAACCACACTCTTCAAACCGAAACACAGCAGTACACACACTGCCGCTTAACGGCAGAAATACTTGCAGCGGTAGTACCGACGCAGGCGAGCCTTCGACATTAGATTTTACCACGATCAAAATACTACTACTATTAAATATATGCTACTACCATCATTTCTATAACTTGTGCTAGTCTAAATATAGCACTTCACTTTGACTACTGTTGATTGTGATTATTATAAGTAGGTATCCTAAAACTTTGTTAACAAGGCAAAAGTATCGCAGTATTGTACATGTACATAAACATTACAATATGCATGTATATTACACACAATAAATAGTATTTATGCCTGGCAAAGATATTTGCATATGACGTGTAATACGATACGTGCAGAAGCAAGTCATGCTGATTCGTCGACTGCGGTAGATACCTATGAATTGGCACAGGTGTGACAGAATATGAGATGCGATAACTTGAATGAACATTTGTAATCAATCTGCTAGGACCCTGTTCCGTATGATTTGTTTCATAACAAATTAAGGCACTCTATTGCATTATCGAATAATCCAAAATTAAAATATACATATGTACATAGTTCCATATTCAGTAAGATTACGTGATATCCATTTATCTCACATCCCTCCAACCATTTATTTTTTATTCCCATGACGTCACGGATCTGTAACTTGTTACGTGCTACAAATATCGTTTAAAACTGTAAACCGTCGTGTACATTACAATTTGTAAATGTCAACAAACAAAAACAAATAAATCTAGACTCCCTTATTAAAGCTGAAGTTCTAGATTCAATTCATTTATTTAAAGACTAAATTCATTGATCGTGTGTCCGTGCCCTAAGTAGCGATTAATATTTATAACAACTACCTAACTCGATACAGAGTATCGGAAACTGTGACCAGACTTACCGATGAATTGTCGGTGTGAGCCGTTAAAGAGAAATGCATCAGTAATATAATGACCTTTAATGACTACTCCGAACTTGTCACTCAAGTCGTACGTGGGAGTATTCGACAAACGGGTCGGGGTAGATTTTAGTAATGGGTTCTAGAAGTAAAATGGCGTTTGATTGCTTTTTTTGATCAGTCCCAGAATATGTATGCCTCAAGCATTTGCGATAGATTTGAAAATTAATAAACTCTTAACTTATCTCATAAAAATATACCCGCAGTCAAATCGTCTGTGCGGTAATACCAGTTGGGAGAAACGTCGATCAAAAAAATTAAGAATGAGAATAGGTAGTACTATTCGTATTGGACGATTTCATAAAATTTGTCGGGCAACAAAAAAGGGAGAGGAAATTATTACTTACTAAAACTACTCAATTATTATCGACTCGTATGGCGCCGTAGCCAGCCGACAGATACCTTTTCTGGGTTTTTGAGTCCTTGTTTCTGTGTGTCCATGGCATGGCACCCACGACACAGATTAAATACTACCGTGGGGCTATCAGTGTGAAACGTTAATTATTTATTTTCCAGGAAATGTTAAAATACTTGGGAATACGTCGAATAAAAATAAACTGAAACGTTATGTAAGCGATGTGCGCTTTATCGTGCGAAGTAAGCACTAATTGATCTACGAAACTGTTATTGCGAGTAAGATAGATGTGCACGTATCAGAAGTCGCATCTAAAGTCAGCAGCTAACCAATACAAATCGCATCCTGGGCTTGTTGAAAAACCAGTCATGAGCCTCGGAGCGGTAAAACGAAGCCCGGGCCGGATGCAGGCGATATCACATTAGAAACCGCTAGCAGTACACCTCGATGCATATTGGTTACGCCACTCAAGTTCAGGCGACTGTGTACGCAGATAATCTGCAACAAGACCGACTTGTGTAAAAACGGAGCGGTCTAGATACCGTGCAAGTAGACTTCACCTACTTGGGATTGTTTTCACTGATGTAGATTACAAGATCAGGTCTGCATTACTGTTTTATGTGCAAGCATGACAAGGATAGGTTTTTCTTGTTCTATAGTGCTAAATACTAGTTAATGAAGGGGGCCATCCGAATCAAAACTTGCAATAAGTTTTTAAAAATTGAGTAAAAAAAATATTACCATTGTTGCTGTTCATAAAATTAATAATTGACGAAGTCATTAATTATCAGATATTTCTAGGCGTACATACTCGTATTGGAACAGTAATTGAATCATGATGTAATTAAAATTAGATTTATATATTTCAATTATGAAGTTTTCAACGAGTATGTCCATTTTATGACGAGCGCATTAGAATGCGAGCGAGTTCGTCGCGAAGTTGAAAGTCTGGATTCACATGAATTGTAATATCTAATTATATTCATAGTACGAGTCTCATGCACGTACAATTTGCATAATGCACAGTGTAAGCCTGTTGTTTACCTACAGTGCAAGGCAATTGACCTGCCTCAAACCCGATTATGAGTTCAACCTGCAAGTTTCTTTTTTTCTATCTAGACATGTATCTCCATTGTCTACATTTGAAGACTACTTGTTAGGATAATAATCACTAGGTACGGACTCCGTGTTAGAAAGTATTTTTTTTTCGTTTTTAAATGAAATCAATGAAAGCAGAATTTCACAAGAACTCGTAAAATTTACCGCAATTTTTATTAAAACTATACTGGACTTTCTGAGACATTGTCGCCGCATTAAGTGGTAAAAGACAATCATTTTTAATTGAACTCCCATGACAACTATACAGAGCACCAGCTATTTATCAAGTTCTATTTGTGATATCTTGTACAAACTTAAGGCAGCCTTTAAATCTGTCTAAATGTTTTTAAACTCTAAAAGTCAGATTTAAATCATTTCAACAACATTTGCGTGCGAACGGCCAACAAACAAGACAGACAGAAAAATAAATAAAAAATAGTTTTAGTTTAGAAATCACTAGATCGATTAAGTTTCTCAAAAATATCTTCAATGTACAGACATGGTTCCCTTATTGTTTTATAATAGTACAGATACTTAGGTAAACGGAAAATAAGATCACTTATTTAATTTCTTGTGTAATGAGCGAGAGCAAATAAGTTGTATTTGTTTATAATTCCTTCAATCTACTATATTCCAGGATGCAGTCTTGACGGGCAAAACTCTGCAATTCATTTCCAATCATAGTTTATATAACGTAACATTACTCCTTTGGAACCTGTTGCTTGTTACGTTTACCCGGCTATTATGGTTTAAAATCCATAACGATATATCTGGATGATTGGATTAAGTCATCGATTCACATGATTGGCACGCAGCTTACATCTTGGTTAGCCTTTGCGTCTCACGACTAGAGATGTCGATCAATATTCGATCTTACGATTTTGTTTATAAAGATTACACGCCGTACATTCGTCGTAGTTTCAATGGTCGATGTTGGCGATTGGCGATAAGATCACTGGATCCAGATAGCGAGTTACGCAATATCTATTATATTGTGAGCATAACAGATCGGATCATTTGCTGCAACCAGACGATGCGATGTTAGATCATTATTGAGTATTTGATATCATCACGACGTCAATTATTGTTAAGGTTGATAACTTTTTGCACGTGAGGCATTTGAAAATTTAAAAAATATAAGTGGAAAGTATAGAAGGCCAGTCTAAAACATTACTGTAAGATAGAATAAACTTTTCAAAGTTAAAATTACGTTTAATCAATTGTTGCTTCAATATTAATAATTCAGCTATTGTTATAACATATTTAGAATTCACATATTACACGTGCACATATTGGAATTTAATTTGCCACAAAATACAAAGGGAATGTAAAAATGCAATTTTTAATCTACCACAAAATAGGTATATTTAAGATTTTACATAACGACTCGAATAATTTTAATAAACGTCAGATCTCTGGATTTACTTAAAATCCAGAGATCTGACGTTTCAATCGAAGAAGATTCCCAATCAAGGTCCTGCACGTCTACAAGTAAGCGAGTGTTCTTAGATTTCCCCGTCATACACTATAGTGGTAGGGGCTCGCCACAGTAAAATAACAATCCACGTGTACCGGTTTGTTGTGTGTTCGGGTTAGGCAGTCTGCACTGATACAGGAGGCATAACAACTTAGCAAAGAATCTGAGTACGATCTCTGACACGACTTTGGTCCCATATGAGGTAAGACGTCAACGTTTCAGTACAACGGCAAAAAACCTCTTTACTGCAATTCTATTTTAGTTTATAGTACATATTAATATGCTCATTCACGCTTAATTCATGCTCTTGTGCACTAATTCATGTTCAAGTGCACGTGTCCTTTTTCGCTTAGTTACACTTTATAGTATCGAAAAAGGAAAAAGTGCTTGCAGTCCACCTGTCGTTAAATGTCATCGAGCATTTATTAAGCTTATTGTCATCAACCAATTATAAGGGATTCTCAACTCGGTGATGAGAGGGTTCAGGCTTTATCTTACCACACTAGACAAGTACGGGTTAGCGGACTTCACATGCTTTTGAGAATATTATGGAAAACTCTGTCATGTAAGTATCCTCGTAATGGTTGCGTTGACTGTCAAAACAAGCAGTCAATTTTTAATACCCATATAACTTTGATATTTAAAATGAGCTCGGGGCATTCGAACCCTTGCCGACGCGAGAGATCAACATTCTAAACCACGAGGTTATCAGAGCTGCTGTTAAGCTGAAGTTCCCTTACTGATACTCGTTCAGAGTAGGAGTCATAAATCCCAATAAATTGTTTAAGGAGTCAAAGTTACGGTTGTCTTTTACCAACCTGAGCTTCACCTTTGTGCAAGTGTTTCATTTTATATATGAAAGCTTGCTTGACTTAAGTTATGAAATATAAATCTGGCAGAAATTTGCAAATCGCAATTAATTTTATACAACGCTCGGTGCTAGACTTATAAATTTACGATTGCGTTTTTAATTCATTTAGCTGCAAAACGGATTGCATACTTTGAATTCTTAATTAATTTATGCAATCAAGTATCAAGTAAGATATTTGCTTAACTTTTCTGTCTTTGTTATGTTTGCCAGATTTTTTTTTTATTGTTATATATACTAACACACGATCATACAGGCCACTTGATGTATAGTGGTCCCTGCTGCCCATGGATATCCAAATCAAACCTCAACTAGGACCGAAGTCTTCTGTTCTGTGTCTCCTGCCGAACCACATCCTTCAATTCAGTTTGAATACTTCAGTGCATACACTGCTGCTTTACTGCGGAAAAGGTGCGGTAGTGCCGCCGCAGGGGAGCCTTCAACATTTACGATGTGTTCACTGGCTTTCATATTATAGACGGTTACATATTTTTTTGGTTACGGTTGAAGTCTTCCAAAAGATTCCGGGCCTCTTGGGCTATTTGACTTTTAGGCTGGCTAGAAATATGTATAAAAAGATTCGCAATATTGCGTATTATCATGGAATTAATTTATACAAATACTATTTTATTTAATATTATACAAATACGACGTTAGTGCCCAAATTGGAGGTTTTTTTTATATCCTCAGAATATCTGTAAGATATTTTTTCGTCGCTATACAAGATTATGAAACGAATATTTATAGGATTGTACAGAATTGAAGCGCTGTTTCAATCTGAAGATATTGACTAGCAGATTAGTCACAAAAGATATTTGCATGATAATTGCATGTCTGTTCTCATCTATTGTGTTTTATCAAGTTTCAACTATTAAAAGTATTCAAGTTATAAAAAGTAACTCGTAACTCCGAAGTAATTGCAAGCACGTTTTTCCGTCAAGTCCCGCCCTCGTGAATACTTTAAAGTTGATGTAACGTGTAGGTTACCTACCTACGTGCAGTCAAATCTCAAAGTCAAATTTTAAGTTTAATTGAAAGTAATATATGTATAAATGTATTACGTACGTTATTTGTCTCGTATATTAATTTAATGGGCTATAATAGTAAACTAATCGGATGTCCGACTGATCTACTAAGTGATTATTATATAATATAGTAAAGGCATTTATTCTATTATTAAGGTATTAGACCTTATACTTTGCTCTTTATGGCTTTTGTCATAGATACATAATACTACGACATAATATATACTAACTACTACGACTATTATTATACAATATAAAGCGGTATTACGCCTATCCCGTATAAACAACGCAACGCCAATAAGATGATATCAAAACCGAAAATTATTCATCAAACAGACATTTGATGATTTTTTAAATTAAGTTTTATAGGATTTCCAGGAAGCGAATTCCAGAATTGACCGTATTGAATAAGATAGGAAACCAGAATCGTGAAGAATAGAGAGAATGAGTGTAAGTGCCGTTCTTATAAAATCATTTTTTAAGCAATGCAATTATAATACTACCAAATTTTAACTTTGAAACAAATCAATTAATATCATTTTCAAAAATGACGTGACAAAACTTGAGTCAACTTTAACAATGTATCGGTCGCTGCCAATTATATTGGACTGGCATTTCTTAGGATTTACACGTACATATACCGAAGTTCTGTTACTAAGTCACTGTATATGTTTTTTTTACTTTTAGTTGACAACATTATTAATAGATAATACAGTTCGCATATACATACATCTGCATGTTATCGACGTATAAATGGTAAGAGCAGCCAGGAAAAGAAGTGAGGGTGCTGATAAATGTGAATAGGAGAGGAGATAAGATTCCATCCTCTCACGCCTGACGGGACCTCTTTATTAATAGTTTAGAGTGATTTGTGTTATAATATTCGTGCTGCCATCCGTTGAATAGAGATGGACTCACAGGACTATCGTGTTAAAGTATCCATTTAATGTGAGATAAATTTAATAAGAAAGATATACCACTCTGGCCATAATAGTCGTATTTATAGATGATAAACGTTTAAATCGATCACTTAATGTTGGACACATGGTCGGATGGCTAGTTTTGACTGGCTGTTGGTGACAGTGCGCACCTAGCGTGACGACTCGACGAGGAAATGCGGGTTACCGTTTAGAAATCCGTTTTCGCCCATTTCTGATTAACGCGCATCTAGAACACGTATCGATGGAAAAGCTGCTTCGGCCCTGATAGAGATACTATGAGTCATAGCGCTATCTCTTAGATTTGAGATACCGTATGACGTATGATCGGATTAAGTACGAAAGTAATTAGTATTAAATATAAGTAGCAACGGGGAAAGGTACGTAGCAAGATTTCTTACGAAACTCGACGTGAGAATGTCGTCTGCTAGGTATATGTATGATCAGATGATGTAGTAGACCTCGTACTAGGTAAATAAATATATAAATAAGTTACAAGTAATGTAAACACAAGTAACGAAGTAAAAATTGTAAGTAAATCGTGCTTAAGTTGTGTCTCGGCCACATAAATAAACTACTGAGTAGGTACCGTAAGTGTACAGAGACTCTTACTTTGGTTGATGGTGAGATTAGTGGATTATGAAAGTGACAATCCACACAAAACAACAAAAAAGTTATCGTCAAATTGAAAATACTTTTAATTGTTTTTGCTTCTAACAAAATTTGTTCAGTGTTAAAGGATATAATAAATTTTGATGACAGTTTAATATATAGTTTCTCCCCTGCGAAGGTTTGTTTGCATGGTTGAAAAGTAATTAAATTGGTTATTTCAAGCGTATTTTTTGGTATCGTTATAATATAAATATGAACAGTATTATAATATTATATAGGTACATTATATTATTGTGTTTTACATTACCAGCAAACGTTAGACGATTATATGATTAGTAAGACATAAGTACCAAGGCAAAGTAAAAAAACCCTATCATAGCCCTTAACTTATTATCTTATTATTTCAAAACTGTTTTATTATTAAACATCAATACGTTTTAAAATTGTACAATTATTTAAGTGTCACACGCTACTGTGCTTTGGTGGAGGCCTATCTCCCGCAGTGGAGTGGGGTGATAATGACAATACGCTTTAACGGTAAGCCAAATGCGTGAAGTGTGAAATGCTTGCTGAACAGCCAATTTTCATGTTTAACATATGCAGTTTCTGTTAAACAACAGTTTTCTGTTGAACAAATTCAGTTTCCGCAGTAGTTCGATGTTAAGTGGATGATATGCGCAGAGTATGGGTATTTGGATTGAGACAGCAGACGATGCTCGTCGATTAGATTGAAGATTGTATATTGCAACAATTTTATCAAATTGCTAATAAAACATCATCATAATCAACCCATCAGTGTCACACTGCTGGCCTTCTGCCTGATGGGTCTTCTTTCCGAGAGGAAAATAAGTGAACATAGTGGAGTTGCATACTGCGATTCGAACCCAGATCCACCGGAACCGAGGTCGATTTCAAACGACTGGACAGATGATAATAGCGACCGTATGAAACAGTAATATAATAAATAACACTTCTCACTCATAGGCCCAAAATAGGATGTGCCATGGACATGACACAATGACAAGAATACATACTCTGTGATCAGAAACAGAAATATAAATTCGTCATGAAAATATGTGTAAAAAAACACATATTGAACCCAGAACCCTTTGTAAGGCAAACCGGCATGTTAACCATTGTGTCATACGTGTTGTAATAATAAGATATTTTTAAAAGTACTGCAAATGACAACTGTGTAAGTATTGCCACATAAATAGGAGGAATTTAGACATCAAGTATATAATTTTATTGTACTTCTGTGGTCAAAAAAAGCAATTGTG
>DWKW01002248.1:0-11294 GCA_018250115.1 Doberes anticus
GTAGATCACAACTGCGGCGATTGAGCCGAGGACGTATCTCGCAGGAGACGCCCTCAGGTCGGTCGCACATCGCATCGTCGCCCTCTTCTTTTCGGGGCGGAGTTTCGTATTCACGTCGAGGCCTTCACGCCCGACTCTCTCTCACTCCTACCCCTCCCCCGCTCACTTTAAGCCTGAGTGAGCCCTTCGGTTCCCCACAAAAAAACTCTGTGAAGCTGTAAATGCCGATATGTGACTACGTTAATCAAAATTTTCATCAGTCTAACCAACGGATTGTTGATCGTTCATCAGGTACGTTAAGCTGGCGCGAGCAGCATTTCTCGCTGGACAACGACAAGATACTGCTGCGTGGTTGCGTGCTGCGCAACACGTCGTGGTGCTACGGCGTGGTCGTGTTCGCAGGGAAGGACACGAAGCTCATGCAGAACTCCGGCAAGACCAAGTTCAAGCGCACCAGCATAGATAGGCTACTTAATTTTCTTATTATAGGGGCGAGTATTTTTGCTATTTTTTTTTATATTCACAGAATAGCAAGCGAGTATGTACGCCATCTGATGTTAAGTGGTCTCAGCAGCACATGGACATCCACATCTGAGGAGTATGTGTATGCGTTGCTACTCCTGAGGACTAAGTTGGAATGCATCCTGTAAAGTGTCTGCCGCCTAACCAAACCCTTCAAACCGAAACACAGCTGCTCTCACACTGCTGCTTTACGGCAGAAATAGGTGCACCGGTGGTGCCGCCGCAGGCGAGACTTCGACATAAGACTCTACCATCATCAACACATTGCTAATTTATTCTAAGGTATTCTACGGTATTAAATAACGACTGTGCTATGCGACAACTTGACGTAGATTTGTCAATACAATACTTTTTATTAAGGATTAGGGCTCAGTCACACT
The DNA here is from genome assembly GCA_018250115.1 of Doberes anticus. Taxonomy (NCBI): domain Eukaryota; kingdom Metazoa; phylum Arthropoda; class Insecta; order Lepidoptera; family Hesperiidae; genus Doberes; species Doberes anticus. The sequence continues at coordinate 903 of DWKW01002248.1, forward strand.
GACTCGATAGTCCTAGACAGCGTTCATCATTGCATCGAGGAGCGACGATAAACACTTTACATTTATAGTCGTCGTAATTTCTAAGTCATAAGGAGTGAGGAAAGACCGTATCGTGCTTACGCTGAAGACATTGGACAGGAGACATTGCAACTTATTCCTCAGGAGTAGCAACGCATCCACGTACAATCTAAGATAGGATATCCGTCATAGTTGAGGTTTGATGTCCATGGGCTGCAGTGACCACGCAATGTAGCTTGCATGCTCGTTTGCTATTCTGTTAATTTATTAAAAATCTTGGTTTATAAGGCAATATAAGACATACTAAATCCTGTGATTTGACCCGAATATGTTTGTTTCCGACTTCTGCAGAGGTTAACTTATTTTATAGTGTAATAAAAACATCAAATCCCGCTTTAGTCGCTAGTACCAGGAGTTAGTAGAATGCAGAAAGTTGTAACGAAAATGTTTAGAACCAACAACTAAATAAATAATATTTTTTTAAAGTACATCAACGTTTAAGTGAGAAGTAATGCATTGTTTACGCTAACATAAGTATTCTGTTTGCAGCGCATCTATTTGGACGGCACACTTGATATCGGCAAACAAAGTAATAGGCTAATCTCGATTGACTCACGTTTTGTATGCCCTAGATAAACCTACGAACAAGGAGTTTACATAGATAGTTGTTGCCCATCGATGCATTCAGTTTACAAAGTTCAGTACGGTGATAGATATGTAACGAACTTTTCTTTTTATGATAAAGACTGACTTACAAGAATGCGGGCCACCTAATGGTAAACGGTCAGCGTCGCCTATTGACATATTTATTTATTCATTTACCCTTCATTGTTTTTACAATAGGCGAACTTAATGCCTAGTGGCATTCTCTACCAGTCAACCTTTGAAGACGGTGATAATTTTCCGGTGGGCATCATAAAAATAAGGATAGATTTGAGAACAATATAAGTTACATAAATACATATACCTACTATATAATTTTTAATACCAGAGGCGAAACATTTTAACATCTTTAAAGTCATTTATTTTTACAAATATGCAAGTAGGTACAAAGTCTTTTAGAACAACAATTTTAACATAATGAATTATTTAAACAACTAATTTATTACGAAAATAACACTTTTACACAGAATTTGTTTCGCTGATATCAATATTAACACTCAATTATAAAATACAACCGATCGACTGCAAGCACGTTTTAATCACAAACTAATATTGTCACAGCTATGTATCGCAGCTCATTAAAACAATAAACACAACATAGAAATGCTTGGAGTCGCGTGAACGTAGTGACCGACAGCATTCGCTCCGAGAACCTCAGGGGATGCAATGTTTTGTGTTAATACCATACTCATACGTATTTTTTATTCAAATGGAATAGCAAACGAGCATGCAGGCCTCCTTATGTTAAGTGGTCACTGCTGCCCATAGACATCCACATCAAACCTCAAGTACGACAGAAGTCTCATTTGATCTTATATGTGGATGCGTTGTTACTCCAGAGGACTAAGTTGGAATGCCTCCTGTCCACCGTCTTCTGCCTAACTACACCCTTCAAACCTTCAAAAGCTGTTTACTGCTGCTTTACAGCGGAAATAGACATAAGATATCGACATAAGACTCTACCGCCATCAAATTGCGAATATCTCGGGTACGTCCTCAGATAGTGCTGTTCCTGCTGTCGATGTGCGTGTTCTGCACGGTGGCGTGCGGCGTGTGGGAGTGGCTGGTGGGCCGCTACTTCCAGGTGTTCCTGCCGTGGGACACGCTGGTCCCGGCCGAGCCAGCCCCGGGCGCCGTCGTCATCGCTCTGCTCGTCTTCTTCTCCTACGCCATCGTCATGAACACCGTCGTGCCCATATCGCTTTACGTTTCCGTCGAGGTCAGTGTTGCCGTTCGCGTTGACCTTTCTTTTGATCCTTTTTTGTTTTTAATATTGTCAGAATAGCAAACGAGCATGCGGGCCACCTGATTTTAAGTGGTGTCTGCAGCCCATCCACACTTAAGGTTGTGTGTGGATGCGTTGCTACTCCTGAGGACTACGTTGGAATGCCAGTGTCAAGTGTCGTCTGCCTAACTACACCCTTCGAACCGAAACACAGCAGTTCTCACACTGCTGCTTTACGGTAGAAATAGGTAGCGGTGGTGTCGCTGCAGGCGAGCCTCCGACATAAGACTACCACCATCATTCTGCCCAATGTTCTAAATGTGAAAGTAAACATGTTTGGATGTTTGTTACTTAATCACGCGTTAACCTTTCAACTTTCTTTCAACTATACAACTTTCTCAGTACGTTAATATGTTTTTGTATAAAATAAAATAAAAAAAATAAAAATAAAAAAAAACCTTTCAACGGGTTTGAACGAAACTTTGCACGTTATGTTAACACGTACGATACCGTTTGTCCCGGTAATCCGCATTCCCGTAGGATGATATATCTTATATGTTTGTGAAGTGTGTTACTTACTCGCGTGTAAACAGTTGAATGGATTTAAAACATATTGCTCGCTTATAGAGCATGCCCCAAATGAACATAAAACTAAATTTATGTTCCGGAAACACAAATAAATTCTTACGGAATAATCTCCTTCCTTATCATTTTTGTCGTAAATCTAACCCGACAATGTTACTTGTACTAGTTAACAATAATTGAGTAACGTTTAACACTCAGCTTTACATAAATGAACAACTACACATAAATGAACAACCACCCAGACTGGGAGTAGACATTTCTAGAAATTTCTAAATTCATTATTTACTTTTGTGTCCTTCTTTAATCGAACCTAGGACCCTCTAAGTGGCAGACGGGCATGCTGATACAGTAGCATCTAATTGAATATTGAATTTCAATTTCAACAATTCAATAGCCGATTTTATTAGATCGGTTTTGAAATTTTGAGAAGAAGTACCGTTTTATTTATTTATTTGTATATTTATTCTTAATTGCACCACACTGGCAATCTATTATAATCCATATTGAGAAAGTATTTATGTAATGTGTAATGTATTGAGAAAATATATTGTGACTTGTTCGTTCATCGACCGGCCTTGTTAAATAGCTTTTTTTAAATATGAATAGTGTTCGGAGAATATTCAAATACATAAATGAAAACAAGCTAACCAATACTAATACGCATTGTTCGTTTCATAATATGCTACGCCGGTCCTCACATAATATATTGTCGGTTACAGGTAATTAGGTTTGCGCAGAGTTTTCTTATAAACTGGGACGAAAAGATGTATTATGATAAGACTGGAACGCCGGCAAAAGCACGAACGACCACGTTGAACGAAGAACTAGGTACGTACTCACGGGAATGTTACGTGTTTGTGGTATTGTTTCAATTGCCTTAGCATCGTAGTGTTACGATGTCAATTACATGATATGGCTGTGGCTTCAGTTTTTAATGCGTGATTATTGGTCATAGGGGCGTTTTTGAAGTTGTGCGGATTTCCTCACGCGCGTGGCTTGTCCCTTATGCGCCCTCCTCGCATCACATTCTTTTTTTCACATTCATTCACATCATATTAAAATAAAGCCAAAACAGGATTACACGGATTGTACCAATTATGTAAAAACAGTAACATCAAATCTAACAATACAGGTTACTGTATTTACTGTATGTATGTAGCTTCTGTTAAGAAGCAGTTTGTTTCAGGGCTTAAGCATTGACACGCACGGTAGCATGTATGTGACTGTGTGTGTATCTGTGTGTTTGTGTGTATAATGCATTAATTTTTACGCTTTCAAAGATGACCCGCGTGAGTGATGAAATCCGCTCAGCTCTAGAATTCTCTAATAACATAACTCTACTACTTAATATATGTACTATTTTACGAGTTTAGAATCAGACAGGTAAATACAGTTAGAATAAATAAACACAAAACAGGCTTTTCTTAGAGTAGACTAGATTTGTGTAGACATCTTATTTTTGTAATGTTTTCAGGTCAGATTCAGTACATTTTTTCCGACAAAACGGGCACTCTGACCCAAAATATAATGACGTTTAACAAATGTTCGATCGCTGGCGTTAGTTACGGCGACGTCGTAGACGAGAACACTGGGGAGACCATTGAACTGACATACGTAAGTATTGATTGAATTGATTGAAAAAGCTAAAAATATATTTTTATAAGTATTCGTCTAAGTTCTAAATACCGCATTGAAGCATGTAGGCTGTTGGATTTTTGACGCGGAAACAAAAGTCAACAGTTGCATCAACATTTGAAAAATCGTATTACGTAGCTATTTCTGTATTGTTGGAACCAATTAAATTACTTAATTTCGCAATACCAAGATCTACCAAGCTCGCAGTACATATTCTGACAAGATATTGTCTCCAACGTTATTGTTGAACTGCCGATGAAAAATGAAGAGCTATAGAATTATTAAATTTTAATACGTAATTTAAATCAGACTTGTATTTATTTTTATTACCAGTAACAACTTTAAAAAAAACATCGCAATTGTGTAGAATTAAGACTCTTGTACGTCCTATTGATCATTTTCTATTCAGGTTATCTTGATCAACGTCTCGTTTGCTTACTTATTGCCATTACGAAAAAGTAACGTTGTGTTTATAAATAAAATTATCAATAAATGAACAGCAAATATTCAGTAAAATATCAAATACGAAACTTTACAAAACAGAAGTAGCTACGATAATGAGAACGTTAGCGATAAAAGCAACAACGAAATTATTTAAATGACTGTTTTTGTAAATTATTTGCATGTTTTCAAAGTTTGTTTTGTATGAGAATTGTTTTCATAAATTTCAAGTGATGTCCAAATTGTTTCGTTCCTGTTTCGGGATTGTTTGTGTTTCATTTACATGGAGTTTGTTTTATATGTACGTACTGACATATTTTGTCACCATACATTATTTATTATTGATTGAACTGTGCATGGGTAATATTATGAACGATTATAGCGACTTAATGTTATTTTGATTATTCATGCACCATTTTCGAACAATCAGTGCAGTTGAACAACTTTTGGATTTTCGTAAATTGTTTTATTGCTTTGATTTGAATTCATCGCGGCATACTTTTTTTATTTAATTTTGATATCACACAACAGTCTACCACCCGTAATTAGCAGATCGCAACATGCACATGTAGTTTCTTCAATGATATAAGTTGCATTTATTTCTTCCGTAATAAGTAGGTCAAAACAGCACTAACTAGAATCGTTGAAATAGAACTCTATTGTTTCGGTTAAGGACTAAGCGCAGTGAATTGCAAATCTTAATATACATATCAATGGTGTTCATCATAATGACTGTTAGTGATCGTGTAACTTCTGAACGACTTGACGGACAGAGGTAGGTCATATTTCAGTAAAATATTTGTTTTGCGACGATAACCATAGCTATCCTAAAATACGCTGTAGTCAAGTTATTAAAGAAAATGAATAAATTATAAACGGAAATGATTCATACTTTCACAAGATGACATTAGCATCATTTCTGTGTTTCTGTGGTAACTCAAATCAATCTCATCGCGCCACTAACCGATAAGTACAGAGCATCGTCTGTGTGATTGTATAACAAATTAAAGACGTTGTCACGACTTAGCACTGTTACATATTATGAGCTCTACCATTTCTATTAGCGGTACTATAAATTGACAAACACAAAAGTACAATATATGTAGTTTAAAACAATATTTTTTAGAGTGTATGTTAAGATTTGATATGTTTGTTTAAGAAAAATTTTACATTATATAATTTTTTTTTTTTTTCTGTTATCCAAACTGCGATCAGTCCAGCAATGTTAAAATATGCAACGCAATTGCGTTACTTATCACAGTACGCTTAAAAAGGCTTTTAAGAAATTGCACACAGCACACTACAATCTATCACAGAAACTTCTATATTAATACACACACTAGTTTTCTTTAAATAAAGCTACATCACTTGCTTTTTACCATACAAAAGAACAGAATGACATGGTTAAGACATGGCAAGTACTAGAAGTCCTCCTAGGAGTAAGAATAGTTATAACGCATGTAAAAAAGTAGTTGAATATCGAAATAAATAGTAGAACAGTGTAATTTTCGGGTCCTATGTAGGAAAAAAAGAAATAGAGAAGTGTCAGTTTGAAAATAGAATACGTACGATAGAAAGAAAGAAATTAGGCGAGATAGAGTGCGAAGGGTGGTAGGTGCGGTGTGTGAAGTGGCGTGTGCGTGTGCGTGTGGCAGCGGGCGCGCGAGCGGGCCGCGGCGCGGGCGCGCGGGGCGCAGGGCGCGCGCGCGCGGCTGCTGGAGCTGGAGCACGAGCAGGGCCGCAGCTCGCCCGGCGCGCGCCGCCCCGCGCCGCCGCCTCCCGCGCATGTACGCTCCGCTGTCTTGGCGCGCACGAATTGCGCCATTGAAACATTCGATTGTCGTACGGGCCGGCCGCGAACACATAGAGCGTATTAAGATGCAATACGAGGCAAACAGACACTGAAGCGTTGGAAAATTTTAAAAATGTATGCCAACATGTACTAGAATATCTGAGAATTATAATGGCAACTTTTTTAATTATTTACGACTGATTGATGTTGAAATATCGAATTCGATGTTCAATGGCGTAATTCGTTAGTGCTGAATCTTCCTTAATATTCTCAGGTAACATGTGGTCGAGTGTCGGACGAGCTATATAAATTTCCTTATATGCCGCTAATATTTAGACGAGATTCAATCTAGATGTCTTTTAGCATCGACTTTAACTGTGCTACGCTACATAACGGGTCTATTTCTTCTACTTTGACGTATCTTCTATGTTAAAATGTTAGATATTTGCGTAATTTATAATTATGGTATAAATAACTTAAATGCTTGAAATATATGTAAACGGAAAGTAAACGGCTAATGCTACTTTATTTTATATAATGCTCTTTTAATTTTATGATATTATCTAACAATAGCTTAGAAATAAAACCTTTTTATTAAGTTACATTCAAAATAATATTAGGCATTAGGTATGTGACATGAGTTTAGCAGTCACGTTTGATGTTTGTGCGAACACCTGTAAACCACTTTGCTAAAAGAATGAAACGAAACCAGACAACGACAATAAATGTTCCTGTAGCATGAGGTTATGCTATATTAATATTGTATTTATTTTAATAGTACACTGTGTTTATGTTGTTTACAAAAATATAGTTGTAAAAATATTATTTTCTTGCACATTACCATATCTAGTTTTACTTAAACAAAAGTAACTTAACTTAGTTTTAAACAAAATGACTTGCAGAGGATATCATAAAATTGCTAAATTATTATATTTTTCTTGTCACAGACAGCATTGTTGAGTCTTATCTGATAACTACAAATATATCCAACTGAAATGGTACTTTCTGTATATAATTTATTGTGAGCGCATTTTATAAAATATGTATAACCTACTATAATTGTTATTTTATTACATCTGCATCTACTGTTAACATAACACGACACCCGACAAGCATGTAATTATTTGTTGAATGTGTTTTGGTGGTATTGCATGATATCGCTTGCATGTGTGGGTAATTCGCTTTCTGGAATGCTGCTGGGTTGATGATTGATTTTTAAACGAAACATTGTTTATTGTTTTCTATACTTTTACTTCCTTTTCGAAATATCCGCTATTCTGCCTTTACGTGTGCTATTGCTACGGGTTGAATATAAAAGAATCTACGTTAAAAGTTTTGTTATTCGTTTTTTTTACAAGGATGAAAGTTATTTTTTTATAAAAACGAACCTAAAAAGTAAAAAAAGATACTGTGTTTTTTACTCTTCAAATATAAAGTTTTAGAATTTAACTTGGATTCTTCAAAGTTTATTTACATAGTATTGTTAAATACAGGGTGGGGAAAATTTTGTGTCAAACATCGATTATTTCGTTTTTATAGAAGTTACAACTCCCAAAACTTATTTCTAGGTATAAATTTAGCTCGTTATATTAAATAATTGGATTCGCACTTTATGCCAATCAAAATCTTTAAAAAGTATAATTTTTTAACTATAGGTACCTGTCAGTCCTGTCCACCCTAAGAAATGTTGGTAATGATCTTTCATAGTCAGTCTTTTATTCCCAGCCGTTCCATTTGATTTGTATTTTATTTTACTTAAATACAATACTTACAAAATAATCGATTTGTTGACACTCAATGCTTACGAATCCGCCTGTACAGTATATTATTTTCTCGTACTTCAGAGCACGGAACCGTTGGACTTCTCCGACAACCCGGAGTACGAGCCAGAGTTCAAGTTCTTTGACTCGAAGCTATTGACTGCGGTGCGGCAAGAGGACCCCAACGTACTGGATTTTTTTCGTCTACTAGCCCTCTGTCATACCGTCATGCCGGAGCAGAAGAACGGCCGATTGGAATATCAGGTAAGACATTGAAATAGAAGTAATCATACCAAGGTTTTACCAAGGAAGAGCTCGACGTGATGCATTTTTTTTCTTGTGAACCTCAGTTCAATAATTACTTTTACCTTGACTGTAGATTATTTTTATTTCGATATCTGAAAGCATAAAATAGCAATGATAATAAAATTTTAATATACCATTAAAATGATATTTGAATCGACGAATAATGAATTATTAATAAAATAATATTGTTTTAGGCTCAGTCACCAGACGAATCAGCCTTGGTTTCGGCGGCGAGAAATTTTGGTTTCGTGTTCAGAGAACGCTCGCCTAATACTATTACGATAGAAGTTATGGGTAAAACAGAGGTAAATATACTTTAAAATGTTTTTGTAAATATTATCTTCCTAAATTCTTAGAGAAATTTTTTATAATCTGATTTTTTATTGTTCCAGGTGTATGAGTTGTTATGTATATTAGATTTTAATAATGTTAGGAAAAGAATGTCCGTGATATTGAAGAAGGATGGTGAAATTAGGTTATATACTAAAGGTGCTGATAATGTAATATACGAAAGATTAAAAAGTAGTTACCAAACTGAAGTGAGAGTTAAAACACAGGAGCATTTAAATGTGAGTATACGTTTTCATTTAACTAGAGGTATCATTTATAATGTATACATGTTATATTGTATACATTTATAATGTATACATTGTATTGTAATGGTCCGTTTTGAATATAAGTTTGATAACTGTACGTAAGTACGTAGAATGTTTAGATTTATTTCTCGAAGTAACAAACTTATATTGTCTTTTCTCTTGTAGATAATAAGTCATATTCAGATAAAACTTCGAAAATCTGTTTTTTCTATTAAAATCTTTGTACGCTACATCTATCCCTACCATGAATGAATGAATAAATTAAGTATAAGGTACGATGAATACCACTTAAAACTATCAATGAATTACCATACAAATTAACTGTTGGTTTTCTATTGTAATTGTGTAATGAAACAAACACTCACTAGCATCATTTTATAGTGTTCAATACAAAACATTCTTTTTTCATGTGTCTCCATCGGTTAAGATCATGATTTGGAAGTTCATGAGTCGTCGACAGAATAAAGTTAGACGGCAATAAAAATGTGTTTTGTATACTTGCAGAAGTTCGCGGGCGAAGGCCTGCGCACATTGGCTCTGGCGTGGCGGCCGCTGGAGGAGCGCGGCTTCGCGGAGTGGAAGCGGCGCCACCAGGCCGCCGCGCTGGCGCTGCACGACCGCGACGAGCAGCTCGACGCCATCTACGAGGAGATCGAGACCGACCTGCTGCTGCTCGGTGAGACACTCGTACGCACGCTCCCACGTGCTCGCCCCCACACGCACGCACGCTCGCACACGCACGTCCCCACACTCATGCTCGCACACACACCCACAAACGAAAGCTCAATTTGCAATAAAATGACTATTTGACTGACAAAAAAAGTTTAGGATTGAGCTTACTTTACTTAGTTGTTTCTATAACCTATGTTGTAGTTTTTTTAAATACTTGAATTTATAAGCTTGTAATCGTACCTCTCGTATGCTCATCTAATTAAAGCCATATTGTGATCTAAATAATATTTGTAGCTCGTTTAAAACCATACAGTTTTTTTTTCTTGGCACTTTCACTCGTTCAACCATACCCTATATCCTAGCCTAAGTGATTGTTCAAAGTCGATGAACAACAATATTATTTCTGACTTAGTGAAATATAAATGAAGTATGAGGAAAAAACATTTTTCAGTTAATTATAATCATCTTTCATTTCAGGCGTCACAGCGATAGAGGACAAATTACAAGATGGAGTACCAGAAACAATAGCAAACCTTAGTATGGCTGGAATTAAAATATGGGTTTTAACAGGAGACAAACAAGGTAATAATCGAGTGTAAATACGTAATACACTGTTCTAAACAGGCAAGCAGGTCATCGTTCAAACTTTATAGGATCGCTACAGTACTAGACTTCCGACCGCAACCCTGTCGCTTTATA
>DWKW01002249.1:0-11293 GCA_018250115.1 Doberes anticus
CGGGTCACCTACGTATCAACTTTACAATTACAAATAATATTACAAGCATACGTCTCTAACCGGTCACGATAAAAACAAGTTTGTTTTCATCGCTAGTGAATTATCTCGTACGTGACATAAGCGCATTGAAAACAAATGTGGCTTGAAATTGAACGCATTGGTTTCATCACATTCTGGTCAAAGCTCAAGGTAATGTTTCGTCAGAAATACGAATGGTACGAAGAATAATAAAATACTCTCTGCAACCGTAAACATTGCCTTGTCATTATCGGTGATGTCGAATATACTATGGATCTATGATCTAACAAAAGAGACATTGAATGTGGTATTACAATACAATAATCAAGGGTACAAAAGTGAATAATAATGACAATGACGATAATGACGTAGTGCAATATGTGCAACAACGCAATGATAATAAAAGACATAGTAATTATTATTCGTACATTGTTATTTTTTACATCCATTATTATTTCTTAAACAAACGAATTCAAATCATAGTGACGTAGAAAATATAAAGGGCGGTAAAGTCTTAAGATTACCTATAGCTAATTGTTGAAGGCTCAAGCATATGTCGAAGGTAAATTTTGAAAATAGTTACGTAATTTTGCCTGAAACCCGTCTTAAATGTTTTTTTTTTAATGTAGCACGGAATTAAACTGGTGCAGACGACATTTTATAGTTGATGTCCATGGGATAATAATAAGTATATGTCTACATTCCTTATAAGTATTTTTTGCTATTTAGGTACTTTCAACAGTTTAATATGTTAAGGTCAAAAGTCACGCCTTTCTGTATTTCAACTTGAATTTAAAGGTTTCTGGATATACTAGTATTATCCGCATTTAATGTCGTCGATAAGAATCCGGTTGGGGCGTGCCTTGTATGTAGATACTTATACTAAATATAGAAATATGGGTGTGTACATATTTTTTGTCTTACGTCAGCATTAGCTTTCGAAATTAAAGTAGGAAATAAATTAATGTATAAAGAGCCTAATGGTTAAGAATCTCGACCCGGTGGAATTTGAATCCCGGCACGACTACTTTTCTAAATTAAATAAAACAAAAATAATATACATTATTTTAAGAGAAGTTTAAAATACGTTATATCCTTGGTGCCTAATAAATCACTTTAGTGATTCAAAGCATTAGAATCCCAGATTAAAACAAAAAACGATTTAAGGTAAATAGTTAGTTAATTTCGTTTGTAAATCGGGCTAGCTGGCTGTATCATTAATTACCCTGCAGGCAAATGTTGGCAAATAGAATTACTTTCTAATTTACGGTCCAGTCCATGTCTAATGATTGACTAAGGGTGGTCGTCATCCGCTGACGGGATACATATTTCATATAGTAACTAACGCCATCTATTATCGAGATACCGCAACTTTTTTACAGAATAGTAAACGTTTAGTTGTATAGAAATGGTAAAATTAAAAACGGGTTTAAAATTCAAAGTATTATTATGTTAACTTGTTGCGGGTATTGCATATTCGAACACATTAAAAAAAAAATTGCAACATCTTTATTTTTGGTACAAATTTATGTAAAGATCTTTTCTTTAAACTCGAATTTATTACCAATTTAAAGGTATTCCCACCCTCGGAGGTAGGAATTTCACAATGTCGGAAATAACCAAGATGACAACGAATACTTTTAATGTTATCTTTTCTTTACAGTTGTTTTATTTTACATTTAATATTTATCTTTTGGCTTGGAAACTCCTATCACCCGGCAACCCGATATCTTTGAATGACAAGAGTATTATTGTACGCGTTTTATTAGATTTGTCGATAATGAATAAAATTGAAATGTCTGCGATATTTAAAAACTGTTTTTTTTTTCCTTATTTGTACGATATCTAAACCGAAAAAGCATTTTATTTAGCTCTCGGTTTATTTGTTAGTCCGGGACTATCTTGGAATTAACTTAGCTAAGTGATATTAATAGACTTCATCAAAAGATTACGGATTATCAAAGAGCACAAGAAATATGAGTGATTGTCATATTTCTGTGATGAATCTCGAGCTCCTGCTTCTATTCTAGTATTATTAATTTCGACATTACGCTTCGGTGTGTCCAGGTTTGAATCCCGGCATGTAGCCTAATTTCTACCAGCTGTGGACTATGGCCTACACCTTCTTATTTCTGAGAGGAGACCAGTGCCCAGCTGTGGGACAATTGAATAATGGGTTGATGATGGCAAGACATACGAAAATTATTCCCTTATGGGTGTCCAATGGGGGTGAAAGTTTGTATGACCTGACATTTTTTTTTGTGATCTACTTCAAATTTGATAAACATATTATGCTGTACAAATAATAAAATGCGATTTTAGGATTGTCACAAAATTCACCCAATGGCCGTAATCAATCAGCGGCTAAAATTAAGTATGATGTAATATTACCCACTTATACATTTGCATTATTTGGTAGATTTACTTGAAATTTGAAAAATATAAATAATAATACTGTAGGTACAATAAAAATATTAAAGACGTAATTCAGCTTTTCTTCCTATTAGTAAATTAAATAGATTAGAACATTTTATTATTTTTTCTATCGGCTGTCATACATATATTACTTTGCATTACCTACATAATGAAACGAGTATTTTATCATTTCAAACATCCTTACTCTAAGAGTGTAAAATTGAGGTCTTTTATACATACTTACGTAGAGTATATAGATGACTTACAGCTAAATTAGAAATATAATGTATAATTTCTTTTAGAGCGTAGGCATCCGCTAAGAAAGATTTTACGAAAATCTACCCCCTAAGGGCCAAAGTGGAGTTTAAAAGTTGTAGGGAAGTTTTACGTTTTTCGTGGTAGAGATATTAATAGTATACGTATGGAAAATACTTCAAATAGTTAGAAATCTGTACAACAGCAGAATAGACTTAAATGTCAGTTACACATGGGTTACTTATGACATACTGAATTAACATATGTGTAAGATACTTTATGTACTAGGAAAATAAAGAAATGTCACGGAATATTTTCCATTAGGTACCATTCTGCCATTCACGCGAATGAAGGCTCCGGTACAAGCTGGTTAATAATTTTATGTGCCTAAATGATTCGTAAACATGTTCCGGTCACTAACCAGACTGCGGCGGCCTTCACTGTGAATGCGACATACTTAATTTATGTGATACAAATTTTCCATTCAGTAGATGATTTATTTATAAATCGAATTGTTATTAATATCTTTACAAAAACAACAAAGCTGAAGAGTTTGTTTGAACGTGTTAGCCTCAGGAAATATTAGTTCGACTTGAAAAAATATTTCTATGTAACTTTATGATATGATCCTAAGAGGAGACGATACAGCCAATATCAATATATCAATATATGAGCAGTGTATTTTTCTTATATTTATGAATGGAATAGCAAACCGGCATCCAGGCTACCTGTTAAGTGGTCACTGCAGTCTATGGACATCCAAATCAAACCTCAACTAGGGCAAAAGTCCTATCTGAAGATTAGGTTGGAATGCCTGTCCAGTGTGTTATGTCTAATAATACTCTACGGTTTGTAGTTTTCACACCGCTGTTTTACGGCAGAAATCCTTCGGCAGAGAGCCTTCGAGACAAGACTCTAAATCAAAATATACAAAATTTTTGTGCATTATAATATCGCACAGATAAATAAAGAAGGTGTGTGTCAACTGTTTTATTTCTGAAGCTCATGTTTATTGGTACTAAGTATAACCATCACGGTTTGAAGTTGAAGTTGTATTAATGATTGCATTATGTATTAACACCTTATCAAAGTACGAAACATAACACGATACTCTATTATAAAATCTATTATAAGGAAAGGTCGACGTATATCAGATAATTAAAAAGTGTGTCTTATCAATCTTGTTGATAAGAAATACTAACAGGAAACCTTTCGAAAGCCGCCTGAGAGGCGTCATTACCGCCAATATGTATATAATTTCTCTGCAAGAAACACTGCATCAAATACTTACCTAGCCGCTTATACATCTCAAGATACAAATCAAAATATAATTCTAAAGTACACACATACAATTATCTAAGCTTATGTACGAGTATATATGGGTTTAATTTTTCTTATCTTGCAGTTATTTTCGTTCTGATTATAGAAAATTGACGAGTGAAATAACTGATGATTTGAAAAAAAAAGAGTGATTTCTTAATAACCGCGTAGCGTATGGGCAATTATTTAAACGACAACAAAACATAACGATTTTTTTTGTCTCTATTTATACTCCATGTATATATAATATGCCGTAATATCCAAACTAATAAGGTTACGAAAGTAAAAACTCTGTCTGTTTGTCTATTCATTTTCATTTTTGAAAATCATCCCTTAAGGGGTTAAAACCGGTGATGAATTCAAAATAAACATACAATCCTTTAATTTTTCTATCCATTCTTATCGATTTTAAATCGTAGGCGTCTTTTAAGGATTTTATTTGTTATTTTACCCCTAAGGAGGTGGAAAGAGGCTGCATAATTAGTACCGTGCAAATACCGTTACAATTTTAAAATATGTAGAATAAATTGATGCATAATTGTTGTTTGTCTATAAGCCTATAACCATCTGTACGAATAAAATAACGCCAATGTTTAACATATACATAAATTAACTTCAAAACTCCACGGAAGCGAAAACCTGTTTTAAATCATGGTCAAGCTAGCCAGTTAGACCAATAACAAACAGTATATTAAGTAGGCACTTCTTTGCTGTTTCCATCCAACTATTCCCGTTTAGAGTACTGATCTTTTGTCTGAAACCCGACCTGTTGCTACCGGTCGTGAAGGTCAACTTGTAAGTGGGCACGATTCTTTGTCCCCTGACCAGGAAACTATTCGATCATAGAAAAAGTATGTACAAGTAACTGTTCACGTTTCACACTCATAGTGAATTAATTACTGATATAAGTATTTATTTATTTAATCATTTTGTAATCTATTTGAATAGAATATTAGAATACCAAAGGTCGAACACTTGTAGAGGGAGAAAATCTGTGGTAGGTGTTACGAAAGCAGACAACAAAATATAGTTTTTAATTTTTTATCCAAATGGAATAGCTAAAAAGTACGCAGGCTACCAAATGTAAAAAGGTCATCACAGCCTAGGATTAGGACGGAAGTCCTATCTGAGGTCGTATGTGGATGCGTTGCTACTAATGAGGATTAAGTTGGAATGCCTCCTGTCTAGTGTCGTCTATCTAACTACACCCTTCAAACCAAAACTCAGCAGTTCTCACACTCTTGCTTTACGCCAGAAATAAATGCGGCGGTGATGCCGCCGAAGGCGAGCCTTCGACATATTCATCAAATGATTCTGATTTTAGCTATTTCTATAATAAAAAGAAAACATAAATAGTCTAGTCATACTGACGATTCAGTTGTTACTCCTGATGTTAGTCCGCGGACTAACATTTTGAAGGACCACAGAGTTTTTTTTTAAGTATTTTGATGATGGCAGAGTCTTCCATAATTGTATTGCCTGAACGGTGAAGTAGCAAAAACGAATTAAATAGTTAAAGTCGCTGTCTCACGGCACAGTAGCCTAAAATGCTACAACATAAGGGCGCCGCGCCGGTTATTTGCACTGCTGCTAGGTACCTATTTTAATGTATCATACAAAACGCAGACGAAATCCACTTAATCAATCAGACTTATCAAGATCGTTTCCGAACTCTGTCAAATCGTTCTGATTGACAGTAGAGGACTATTATAATCTTTTAAAAGATTGATAAAGAATATGCATGATTTAAAAAATATATCTTTATTCAATTGTTAACTTTGTTGCATAACCGCAAAAAGTGTATTAGCTATAAATATTTGAATATTTAGTTTTCAAATAAATATTTAGGGCGCCATTTTGACGTCACAGTGAAATACCCGCTCTTTTACTTATAGCTAAAATAGAATGATTTAGTTTTTTTTTATTGTAAAGGAGTAAATGGAGTACTATCTGAGGTCCTACGTGGATGCGTAGCTACTTCTGATGTAAAACTTGAAATTCTTTCTGTTCACTGCATTCTGCCTTAGCACACCAAGTTTTATTTAAACTTTTGTTTTTAAAAATATATATATAAATACTAAACCTAAAATTGAATCACATGCATATTCTTAATCTTTGTGTTCTTCAAACCGATAAGCTCTATCTCATATAACCCATCATACTGTTAAATCATATGTCTGATATCTTTTACATGTTTTCAGTTTCCAATGGCAAGAAAACTTAATTTTCTAAGAATAAAAATTTAAAAGCAATTGATGGATCTTATGGATCTTTATCATACCAAAATGAACCAATGGCACAAAAGGCAGACTTAACTCACACACATAAAAGCATTGTTCGCCAGTCTACCTTTGGGCAAAGCAGAAATCAATATAGGCTACATGAAATATTGAGAATAAATAAATAAATAGTATAATATATAATAAAATAAATAGTATTAAAAATAGAAATATAAATGTATCCAAATATGTAAAACATATTGATATTGACACGGTATACGGTGAAGATGTAAAGGTACATTAGATAAACCGACTTACTTAAAATATTACATAAACCGACTTGAAATATCCGCCTCTCTCTCTATCTATCTCTCGAAATATTATGTATTCTTAATTTTCGTAATTATGTGCGTATTATAAATTAACTATCACTCTCTGTAACGGTGAAGGAAAACATCGTGAGGAAACCTGCGTGCCTGAGAGTTCTCCATAACGTTCTCAAAGGCACGTGAAGTCCGCTAATCTGCACTTGGACAGCGTGGTGGACTGTGGGCCTAGACTCTCTCATCTCTGAGAGAAGACCCATGCCCAGCAGTGGGACAATATATATGATGTATAAAAAATAAATGCGGAACGTAATACTTAGTAGCAATACTGATGTAGTAAACAAAATTAATCAGTAACAAATAAATGCTTTACCATAAATAAGCTTACAAATAATATTGTTTATAAGCCAGAGCTGCCGGGTTCCAATAAAAACCTGATGCGGAATCAAGACATGTCGGGTTCGCGAACCAGCTGTATCATGTTCGTGTCGGGTTCGCGACCCTAACATCTGACAGATAAAACTTCGAGTTGTCAACATCAATTAACAGATCATTACAGTTAAGTTGATGATGTTTAAAAAACTCCAATGGTTAAAAGTATATACACGTATATTAAGAATTTTAGTTTTCCTTCCGCTGTTTTCTTTTACGTTTGGAACTTGTTATTTTCTCCAATATTTTCCTTCTCGGAGTATTTATAACAGTTAACAATTAGCTTATTACTTGTCCACATTTTAAGCACTGCTGTATGATCTTTTTTTTTTAATGTTAGCAGAATAGCAAACAAGCATGCAGGCCACCTGATGTTAAGTTGTCTCTGAAGCCCATGGACATCTACACCTGAGGTTGTGCGTTGCTACTCCTGAGGACTACGTTGGAATGCCTCCAGTCCAGTGTCGTCTACCTAACAACGCCCTTTAATCCGAAACACAGCAGTTCTCATACTGTTGCTTTACAGCAGAAATACGTAGGTAGAAATAGAAATAGGCAGAATAGATCTTATTCTTATCTCATTAGCACATGCAACTATTATGGATTACTTGTCCTTAAGATCGTGTCCTTATATCGTAGTCAGTGTACTTAATGGTGGTGTCTTATGAAGATGCCTCGCCTGCGTGGCACTATCACTGCACCCTTCTTTTGTAAAACAGCAGTGTGAGAACTGCTATGTTTCGGTTTGAACGGGATGGTTAAGCAGAAGATACTGGACAGGTGGTATTCCAACTTAGCCTCAGTAGCAACGCACATAACGGCCACAAATACAAGTTTCGTTTCGTCGAGGTTTGATGTGATTGTCGATGGGCTGCAGTGACCACTTAACATCGGATGGGCTGCATACTCTTGTTTTATGTTAAAAAGACTGACAAACAGGCATACGTGCCACCCGATTGTATGTGGTCACCGTCGCCTATGGACACGAACAATACCAGAAGGATCACACATGCATTGCCGGTCTTGAACTCGTTTTACTCTTCTTGAAGCTCTCCATGTCGTCGATGGAAATGCCTCCGACGGAAGCTCGTTCCACGCTCGTTCCAACGCAGTTGTCCGCTGTGGGTACGATCGCGAAAAGCGGACAGTGCCCGATATGCAACGATGGTGGTAAAGTCTTATGTCGAAGGCTCGCCTGCAGCAGCACCACCGATACACCTATTTCTGACGTAAAGCAGCAGTGTGAGAACTGCTGTGTTTCGGTTTGAAGGGTGTAGTTAGGCAGACGACACCGGACGGTAGGCATTCCAACGTAGTCCTCAGGACTAGCAACGCATCCGCACACAACCTCAGGTGTAGATGTCCATGGACTGCAGAGACCGCTTAACATCAGGTGGCCTGCATGCTCGTTTGCTATTTTGTTATTATAATAAAGAAAAAAAAACACTTCTTCCAGATATCGAAGTAAGTATTCGTACATGTGAAATTGCTAGTTATGACTAAAACAACTCAACCACGCGCGCGTGTCTTGTCTCGGACGATAGAAAACAACTTGTCATAAAGTGTCTAATTTAGACTCCGCCCGTATCCGGAATTATCCAAAACTTTTATATCGGATATCCGCTAGTTCCGGTTACAGTGACTGAGCTCCTTGACATCCCTAGTTGTATACTTATTTCATTCCATATTGTCCCACCCGTCGGGAGTTGTGTGTAAATAAATAAGCTTTTTGTACTTATCGACTGAACACTGATGTAGGATTTGTGATACGTTAAATATTCTTTGTAAATTCTCTGGCAGTAGAATTCGATCATGCCCCAGAGCCCGAAGAGCGATATTGTCAGTACTAATTTGAAACACTTCTTTGATGAAACGTATAAACGTATGTATCTCGTATTGTATTAGGGAAAGACAATATTTTTCTAGTAATTTTTTTTTTCAATTCAATCATTCAAATGTATAATTTCAATCGTTCAGGAAGTTATAATATGCGTCAGATTGGCGCGCCGTTTGCGATAACGTTTGTTCTAATGTATAAGTCCAGACATTTTTATATAACAGATTTATTTGTAAAATATTTTAAAATAAACAATGAAACAATTGACTCGGATTTTATATATGGTCATCTTATTGCTTGGTGGCTTTCGCCTGTTCGTTATCCTTATCTGCTATGTACTTGAACACTTTGTTCGCGAGCTGCCTGTACTTCTCAGCGTGAGTGCTGTCAGGAAGAGCGTATATTGCCGGTTTACCGCTATTTATACATTCAGACATGTTCGAGTCCACTTCGAAGTTCTCTATTATCTCTAGTCCCATTTCCTCTGCAGTCTTCTTGGTCTCATTGCCGAAGACGTAGTTTTTCGTGCCGCATTTGTGACATATAGCGTGTGACATGTTCTCCACCATGCCTATGATGGGGACTTTTAGTTTCTCGAACATGTTCACTCCCCGCTTTGTGACTTGCAATGCGGCTGATTGCGGCGTGGTCACTACGAGGGCTCCTGTGAATGTTGAAAGTGATTTGGTTGGAGATAGCGTTGTCAACGGGAAGGTTTTTTTTTACATGATGTATATATATATGAAGTATATGTTATTGTGATGTAGGTGAGTCTTATATCGAAGGCAGCAGCTCCGCTGAGTTTTTTCGGATTGAAAGGTGGAGAAGACGCCGGACAGGAGGCATTCCAACTTAGTCCTCAAGGGTAGCAATGCGTCCACGAGATGTAAAACAAAAGAGCTGTGATAGTCTAGTGGTTAATAATATCGACCTCCCAATTTGGTGTCGGACCTCTAGTTTTGGAAAATGATTTGCTTATTACATTTTATTTTATTGACTTTGATTTGATTGACCTGATGGAAGATGCAATCTGAAGAGACTGTAGATGACGTCCAGCAGTGGAGCCATCTTTTAAACAACTTTGTTGCTACTATTTAAATATAATTAATAAACGGAGAAAACATTATGACAGTGCCGTTCTTACAAATTTAAATTAGTTCTAGAAAAATTTCGACGACTAATTTTGCTCGGATTTGTGCCTTCTGCAGCCCTCTCTGTTTACAGATACCTTCAGACAAGCAGGCGTCTTAACTTTAACTCTGAGAAAATTCATGAGTTACAGAAACTTATTTTTCTCGAACAAGTAATATTAACAACAATTTGTCACAACTACTCACAAATCACAACCATTCGGAAAGCATTTTACCATTCAAAATTTTATCACATACCATCGATGGGCAGATTCTGTGCGAGCGACAGATGCGTGTCTCCCGTGCCGGGAGGCGTGTCCACGATGAGGCAGTCCAGCGGCCCCCACGCCACGTGCCGCGTCAGCCGCTCCAGCGCCTGCATCACCATCAGCCCGCGCCACACCACTGCGTTTTCGCCGGACACCAGCAGACCCATAGACATGCTGCCAACGAATGGACAATTTTACTGGAATATAAAGCTCACTGTTGTTGATGCAAAGAATAGATTATGTTGATTTGAAAAATTTGGGATGTAAAGTCTACGACATGGAGACACTACTGTTATGCTAGTAGTAGCTCCTGAAGTAAAGCTGTTTAATATAATACTAAATGATTCCCACGACTACTTCCGTTTGTCTGTAGCCTTTGTCCTTTCCCTGGCTTTAAACTAACACCATGCTAAATTTCATCATGCAGGGCCCAGCAGTTTAATGTGAAAGTGTAACAGACAGGCTGAGTTACTTTCGCATTTATGTGTGAATGAAGGATTCAGTACATAAATACACACAAAGTAACATCAGGTAGGTTTAAACCACAATAGCTAGAATCTGTTTATTCGTTTGTTTTTCTTAATACAAAATTTTCAGTAACTGCTAATACCATTTGACTCCATAGTTGAGCAGTGGCTCAATGAGGTGATCGTCATTAAGCATGGGTTCCCCACTGATGTTCATCATGAGTGGCACTGATGGTCCAAAGACATCTGCGTCCAGGAGCCCTATCCCTTTATCCGGTTCTATCACCTTCATAGCACATGCGAGATTCACTGTACAAGGAATAAAATACAATTTCATATTAATATGCTCAACTGCGATAACAGTTAATCATCAACACATTGTTATCCCACAGTTTGGCTTGACCCCTCTTGAACGTAGTTTGGTCCCTCTAGTCAACCCCATTTGTAACTTGGCATCAAAATTATGCCAAACTAATATGTACAATTGTACTTGGAATTTATTTGTAATTTGATATTATGGGTATATGTATTTTTTTAAATATTAATGGATTAGCAAACGAGCATGCAGGCCACCTGATTTTAAGTGGTCTCTGCAGCCCATGGAC
>DWKW01002250.1:0-11292 GCA_018250115.1 Doberes anticus
CCTTCAAACCGAAACACAGCAGTTCTCACACTGCTGCTTTACGACAGAAATAAGTACTACGGTGATGCCGCCGCAGGGGAGCCTTAGACCACCTACTACCATGAACATTCCAACATTCGACTAAGTCGTCAAAATCTTGTCACTTAAACGTCAGTGTCAATAACCCACATGCTAAGTAAAACACTTTCGTTGTCCGCAATCAGTTCATCAACACATGGAATTCGTTTTGCTAGTATCTTTGAATGAACATTTGAATAGGAATCTGCATAGTCCAGACTAACTTAAACAATTCCGAAGCGAGGTTTAAAATGGCATTGACGACTATGTTTCCACATGCAATAAGTGCATTAGTAATGAGATTCTTTTTTTAAATTATTGCTAGACTTCCGTCCGCGATGTTGTCGCCTCATATGATTGAAGAACCATCACATGACGACGAATCCTGATGGACGAATTTAAAGAAACAAATACACTTTACTTCCTACGACACATATATTTTACAAGAAATAGATTTATTGTAGTACAATCGGCAGGATTTAAGTCTAATGATATGCTTTAAAACTACGAAAGTTTCATTAAAATTCGGTTCGGCAGTTTTTGTGTGGTTGGCGAACAGACACGCAAACAGACACGCAAACAGACAAAATATAACAAAATACCAGTTACAGATACTACCCCATTAAAAATTACTATAGGCAAGCGTTTGAGCTGATGTTAAGTAACCACTACCTGGTGAAATTCGTATGCTTCCATGCATTACTAGTACCGAGAATTAAGTTAAAATGCCTGCTGTCTTCTGTATTCTGCTTCCCAGTGCATCTTTCAAACCGAAACTGCTGCTTTGCGGTTAAAACTGCCGTGGTGCTGCCGTAGGCGAACCTTGAACAGAAGACTACCACCATCGGAACCTGTCCAGACTGTCAAATTCTGCAATCAATCATCAAACGTGGAAAACAAATTTGCAGATTTCCGAAGGTCACATTTTCCATCCCTCTCGTTCCCGTACAATTGAACAGAGACGGAAGTCATGAGCTTCGGTAATCGGGATCCGCCCTTTTGATGATTGAATGCCAAATTCAATTGTCTCGATGAGCCTTTAAGCAACGTCAAATGCAGTCCAGAGTTAATGATTTAAGCTAAGTTTACACGAGCTTCGTAAATAATGATTTGTAGGTATTGTCACTTACAAATGCATATATGCCTATTGAGGTAATGCTTCATCATCAATCGTTTGTGAAGGCTTAGACCATAATCCACCACGCTGGCCAAGTGCGGATTGGCAGCTCATGGACATCCACGTCCGTCCTCAACTACGAAGTCCTATCTGAAGTCTTAGGTGGATGCGTTGCTACTCCTGAGGGCTAAGTTAGAATACCTCTTGTCCAGTGATGTCTGCATAACCAGACCGTACAAACCGAGTCACAGCAGCGCTGACACTGCTGCTTTACGGCAGGTATATGTGCAGCGGTGGTGCCGCCGCAGATGAGTCTCGACATAAGATTAGTAGTGGCGGTTTGATGGTGGTAAAATCGGAGGCTTGCCTACGGCGGCACCACCGCTACACCTCATTTTGTCGTAAAGCAGCAGTGTGAGAACTGCTGTGTTTCGGTTTGAAGGGTGTAATTAGTCAGACGCCACTGGAGGAGAGGCATTCCAACGTAGTCCTCGCGAGTAGCAACGCATCCACACACAACCTCAGGTGTGGATGTCCACGGGCTGCAGAGACTCTGCGACTCTACGACTCTACTACGGTAGAATTCTTTCGAATTTCCTAAACAGATTTCGTGAAAACATTAGCTACATTTGATCTCGCGTGACTTAACTTCACATTCAGTTTGTCACATCGCGCGTTACTCGAGACAGCTAATTGTGTTTGATTACACACATTACGTGATTATCAACACGCGACGTCTACAATGTAGAGACTTGATAGTGATCATTATCAAAATTACTTCATCTACAATGCTCAAACTATGTAGGTGTAATTATATACACACATATAGGTATAATTATGTACATATACTCATATAACTGTCACCAAAAATATCTTATCAACCAGCAATTATTTTTCCACTGTTTATTATTATTGTCCCTTTTTAATTTTTATATTTATTTAAAAGGAATAGCAAACGAGCGTTCGGCCACCTGATGTTAAGTAACTGAAACCTATGGACATTCACACCAAACCTCAACAGGACGGAAGTCCTATCTGAGGTTGTATGTGGATGCGTTGCTATTCCTTAAGACTAAGTTGGAATCCTAAGGACTAAGTTGGAATGCCTCCTGTTCAGTGTCTTCTGCTAACTACACACTTCGAACCGAAATACAACAGTTCTCGCACTGTTGCTTTATGGCGCCTTGGACATAAGACTCTTCTAACTTTTCCTCCTCCAAGGTCCCTCAGAGATGAGATGAGATGAGTGTTTAGGCCATAGTTCACCACGCAGGCCAAGTGCGGATTGGCGGACGAAATATTTTGTATCTACAGATATTTTGTGAAGGGTTTCAGTATGTGGTGTTCGGGCGTTTTAAAAATAAACCATTGGTCCACAATGTATTAAATATATTGGATTGAATAACACCAAATCATTTGCGAAATAAAGCAAAAATAACTTAAGGTAATCAACCTGATTAGGTTACCACTGAACTGGTACTGGACATTCCAGATTATTCCTTGGGTTATATACATATGTATAAGTCGGGATGCCTCAGGAGGCATTGCGTGTGTACCCCCATTTTTTGTAACAATTTCGCCAGATAAAAAATGTTTTATCCTCCAAACCTTTCATTTTTATTACCAAAATCCCAGTCCAACGACAATGCCCGGTTCTCGCAACACAATAAACCTAATCCTTTTACAGAAGTTATCTTCTTTATACCGATGTAAATCATAACAGATTAGAGTACCTTCATAAGCGAATAATTTATGTTGGTACAGAGTATATATTTTTTTGAAGTGAAAACTTCTTTAGCACCTTTGTCATTTGAAACGAAAAAGCGAGACGAAAAAGAGACAAACATATACATCTATAGGATGTAGCCTGCGGGAGAATGAGATAGAATACATTATATAGATATAGTGTTTCCTGTTATCTCGATCTGCTCTATATGTGGTGTTTTATTTTCAGTTTAGTTTTTTGAAGGTTTCACTTCTACCGCGTGTGAACTGCACACATGTTTATTTTCTAATGTCTCATGCTGTGGATTCTGCGGCCTTTACAGCTTCAACGAGTTTTTGTTGGAAACCGGTAGGGATCACCCAGGCCCACTTTAGGCCTGGGTGATCCTGGGTGTCCTGGGTGAGGTGGGGGAGGGGTAGGAGTGAGAGATAGAGTCGGGTGTGAAGGCCTCGGCCTGACAACTCTCAAACTTTTACAATTCCGGCAACCTTAACGTCCGCCATCTGCCTAAAAATACTATAATTAAATCTGAAACAAAAATTATTTTCGAAATGTTTAACGTGGTGCTTTATATTATATATCGTCTAAAATCTGAATCAAAAATTATTTTCTAAATATTTAACGAGTGTGACAACTGCTGCGTTTCGGTTTGAAGGGTATAGTTAGGCAGAAGACACGGGACAGGAGGCATTCCGACTTAGTTCTTAGGAGTAGCAACGCATCCACCTCAGATAGGACTTCCGTGTAAGTTGACGCCGGTTCATGTGGATGTCCATGGGCTACATCGACCACTTAACATCAGGTGGCCTTTAAAAAAAAAGTTCTTTAAACATAAGACTCTACCACCAAAAGCCATATGTGAAGATACGTAATCTAAATTATAGTCCTAATTGTGATCCCTACAGGGACTAGTTCGGTATATCTGTTTCCTCACTAGTCATCATCTCATCGTACCCGCAACTAACTTTAGTACGCGACACAACTTTCGCAATATGTTGCCCTTAAACGGAAGTAATCTGTAGTATTCCATATTCCATACACGCAACATAGCAATAATGTTTGAGTAATGAAGGAAAATTGTATTAGCTGTTATACACATAAAAAGTTGAACTATCTCTTTGTCTGTGCGTTGAGGACACGTTTGCGGAATATTATCATCATCATCATCAAACTATTATCGTCCCACTACTGGGCACGGGTCTCCCAGAGATGAGAAGGTTAATGCCATATCACCATGCTGGCCAAGTGCCTATGGCCTTTCAGATCTGCTTTTTTTGACATAAATTATACTACATATATCAACAGAATACAAAACAAGCATGCAGGCCTCCTGAGGTCACTGCAGCCCATGGACGTCCACATCAAAACTCAACTAGGAGTCCTATCTGAGGTCGTACGTGGATGCGTTGCTACTCATCAGGGCCAAGTAGGAGTCCAGTGATTTATGCCTAACCACACCCTTAAAATATACGGCAGTTCTCACAGCGCTGCATAACGACAGAAATTGCTGCAGAGGTGATGCCAGCCTTCATAAGAAGACTCCACGATCAACAAAAATAAGTTCTTTTAATTAAACTTAAAGAAACACAAAACCGGGTAACGACGTAGTTTAAATAATCCAAATATTAGACCCATATTTGATTTGCCAGTACATCGCCAATCACCGGCATATTTGCTTAAGTGTACCAATTACTCGGTAGCTCGCCTCGACCTTTCACGAAATGTCACTGCATTTCAGAGCCTAATCAACTCCGGGTGCTTTTACACGGCTATTTATACCGAGCACTTATCCTGATTCGTTACTTGGTGCTACGTTTACGAAAAAGCATTTACTCGTAGACCTCGTTGTCCTGTATCTTTACTATTACTAGCTGCGCCCGCGGTTTCACCCGCGTCCGAGAAATCGTGAAGTCCAAATAGGACCACCTTAATGGAAAAAAAAGGTTTTAATACAAAGTCTACATTACAAGCAGGTAGGGTACAGGGGTACTAGATAAACACTCGTACGATTGGTTGCCCCGGGTTGCTCCTCGACATAAAGTAATTAATGGATCCCGGTATAAAAAAACTATACTTATTTGGATTATTTTTTTTATATTGTGTACCTAAATACCAAATTTCATTCTTCCTAATTGGATTATTTGATTCTTTAAATTAAATGTTTCTTTTAACTACGTAATCTTTAATTTTTCGTAAGACATACAATACGTGCTGGAACACTTATTTAGTGCTGCCACCTAGTGTGAAAAATGTATAGCTAAATTTCGACTCTTAGTTAAAACTTGTCTTTTTTTATTCAAACAGAATAGCATTCCTATCTGAGGTTGTATGTGGATACGTTGCTACTCCAGAGGACTAAGTTGGAATGCCTCCTGTCCATCTGCCTAACTGCACCCTTCAAATCGAATCACAGCAGTTCTCACACTGCTGCTTCACGGCAGAATTAGGTTCAACGGTGGTGCCGCCGCAGGCGAGCCTTCGACATGAGACTCTACCATCATCAAAATGTCTATCTCGAATTAAGTAAAATTCCAATTTCTCTCGTCAAATTCTCAATCCAAGTCATTCAATGTCAGGAGCCAACTGGTTATGTAACTCGGAAGCGCTTTCACTACCCGAGCCTCGTAACATCTGTAATGACCGGCCATCGTGTTTAGATATGGCCAATATTTGCGAATATTGCATCTGACGTCATTAGGTAAATTTCGAAATAAGAAAATATTAATAATCATCATCATCAACCGATTATTGTCCCACTGCTGGGCACGGGTGTTCTCTCAGAGATGAGAGAGTATAGGCCATAGTCCACCACGCTGGCCAAGTGCGGATTGGCAGACTTCCCATGCCTTTGAGAACGTTATGAGGAACTCTCAGGCATGCACGATGTTATCCTTCACCGTTAAAGCGAGTGATAATTAGTTAATAATACGCAAATAATTTCGAAAACTTTGAAAATAATTTTCGATAAATAGAGGTGCGTGCCAGGATTTGAACCTCGACCCAACGTAGCGGGGTTGAGATGCTTAACCACTAAGCTATCACTCACTAAATGAATAACCTATGTGTTTACATAAATAGAAATAAATATAATAAGATGTCAAGTGATCACTGCAGCCCATGGACATCCACATCTAACCTCAGACAGGACGAAAGTCTTATTTTAAATTGTAATTGTAATTATAAAAGAACGCAGACAAAGTTACACGAAAAACGTAATAAAAACGAGAGGATGTATAATAATAATAAAAATAGTTTTTCACGTGTACTGAGGAAGCTTATGTGGGATGGACTTTAAACTAAAGCGGACAAAGTCAAGGACAATACCTTACAAACGATATACCAGAACTTAAAATTAAAGTATATACACCGTTTAATAAACCGATATGAAAGCAAACGGTTCCACGGTTACTCAAAGGGAATCGCTATAAATCTTAAGACAATAGCGCGATGAACGCGTGATAGTGCGGCAGGTTTCAGTAAATGTTTGAATAGTACGAATCGACCACAATGCCGTGTTTGCTCTTGAGCACTGTTGCGTTGACCGACGTAGGGTTGGCACGAGTTTTACTTGCAGAACATGAAGCGAGCATGCATGGCTACCTGATTTTTAGTGGTCAACCAGTCCATATGGCGACCCGTATGGCGCCGTGGTCAACGTGCGGTCTGCCGTCCGGAGGGCAGGGTTCGATTCCCAGCGGGGCAGAAATTTGAATGATGAATTTTGATTTCTGTAACTTGTCTGTGTTTGTGTGCTTGTTTATGTGTGTGTGTCCATGGCACCCACGACACGGGTTAAATCCTACTGTGGGATATGAGTGTGAAACGTTATTCTTTATTTATTTATTTATATATTATTGATGTCCGTCTGCGTGATCATCAAACCATTATTTATCTCGCTGCCGACTGCTGGTCACATCTCAGATGAGAAGGCTAAAGGCAGTCCGCCACGGTGGGTAAGTGCGGATTGGCGCGCTTTATATGCTTTTGAGTACATCAATCAAGAATTCTCGTGCATGCATATCTGCATGTTGATACCTCAACACGATTGTATCTCTAACGTAGTCTAGTTCTAAAGTAGTAGATTGGTTTTTACTTTCCTTGTTTTTATGTCCTGATTTAGATGACACATTTAACATAAAATGGTGCATCAGCAATTCTGTAAATTTTGTAAGTTTTGATTAAATATTTTTGGGAATCTTTGAATGATATCTACATAATATGTTACCTTATTTAGTTACAGCGCCAGAGATGATAACAATTTTGATGGGTACTAGGAAAAACAAATGTTTGCCCATCTGCCAACCCTATCGTGTTAGATGTGTACAATACAAAGCGGGTAACCCCGAAATGCTCACGTATTACTCGTACATCCAAGTATAGTGGTCTTCGTCTGATATTTTCTTAACTTTGCTCAATCGTTAGCACTTTGTTCCGTTAAATCCTTTGTAAAAACCGATTGTTTGAATTTGATGGGAATTTGTCACAAAACAATAATATGGAACAGAAAAACGCTATATTTGCACAACGTTGAAACATTTACTTAGGCACATGCATACGTTGCCTGCATACGACTGATTTGGTTACCGTTTCAGTCATTTCATTTAACTGTAAACCTTTTATATACTATTATTCAACATTGGAAGTGCAACAATGGACGTAGATATCCACAATGTAGGAGAAACAAAGTGTGCTTTGTTTTTTTCTCGTTCTTCGAGATCGAATCTCTATTTATCTGCTGGTTCAGTAATCGATACATCATAATAAGAACAATTAAACGCTGTTTAAACAATGCTCTATCATCTGTTGCGTGATACCTTCGGTTTTCTGTGAAGGTCTTTGTTTAAGAATCGGCGAGTGTTTCTTAAATGCACAGTAGCAATATTATGTGAAATGTGATTTGAGGGTGGTAGAATCTTATACAATACAACCACTGCACCTGTTTCTGAACTCGCCGTGTCTCAAGGGCTCTTATTTAACATTATTTTTATGTCAGACATATCAGACAAAAATCTGTGACAACCGACAATGGCAATATGTACATGAATAGATATGTGATATGAGACTATATTTTAAACTGGGATGGCGGCGAGAGTGTTGGGAATAAGATGAACTGCACTCACGTCCCACGTGTTCGATGGAACGTTATTAGAGCACGAGGCATAGTTTAATTAGATTGGGAGTACCTACTTATTGTGCCATCCATGGTAATAACAGAGAACACAGTTTTTTTTTAAATCTTTACCGCGGCACGGATTTTATGACTTCATTTAATCAGAGCTATGTGAGTCCGACTTTTTTGCCTCAGTAGTTAAACTCTTACCCCCATTAATAACATCCCCATTAAGTTGATATATCAGGTAACATATTCTCAATAATTCAGCAATTTAACTGAATTGAAGTTGAAGTTCCTACTAGGAACTTACTACGCCACGTGATTTCATCTTCTGATAAAGAGTTAATAAGAGTTTTTTAGGTTTTTAATATTTTATTTATTAATTGAATTCAAATTCGTTATTTTTATTATTCTTCGAGAATAGTATGTTTATCGTTAATTTAATTAGAAAGTAGACTATGCAAGTGAAATTCGTAATGACATAATCCTTGGACAAACACCTAAACTAGGAGAGTATAATTGCGAAGAAATTTCGCGTTTATTAATAAAATCGATTTGAGTTTTCTCTTTGTGTTGATCGTGGGAAAGAGCTAACAATAGGGAGAGAGCTCTCAGGTTCGCTGCCGCCCTGGTACGCCGTGAAGAAATCGTGAGACCCGTGGGACAACGCATCCACTGTTACTGTTTAAATAGCTGCGCTCGATCCAACGCGTGATGGCATTCGTACCGGTTTCAACTGTACTCAAACTTTATAATGATGTTACACAATATATTATTATATCATTATGTGAAGAGAAAATCAAGAGAAACTCGATCTAATTAATTAAAATCTGTATTAATTATGTATTAGTATCATAGGACGTAAAAAAATATGAAGCTTAATTAACGCCATGTAAAAAAATAAAAAATAATTTCAAATTCCGAACAAGTTATCATTTATTGTATCCTTGTGTACATATTAGTACGTCGGCATATGAACAGAATTTGTATTTCAGAGATAGCTCTTAGTCAATAAGCAAGTTAAATTCTAGGGAGGCGTCTGTATTGTTCAATTTTGATTAAATGAGTTATGGATCTTTGTCGACAAATAGCCTAAGCCAAACAATGACTCATCGTCAGATGTTTGAGGAAATAGATAAATTTAATAAATAATTAGACAAATTTTTTGAATATGTAGATTCGTAAAATTTTATGGAACTAAAGAATCTGAAGTTATTTTTTCGCTATTAGGCATTGAATCTATTTTATCTATACTTCTGCATTAATACATTGAAAGATTTTTCTGTTTCTGGTCGAATAAACTATTCGAATACGGTCAAGAAGTGATATTGCTTATGCAATGGCATAACAGCAACAGAACATTTGCCGTTCAGAAACGTTGAATAATTATTTAGACAGTGATTATATGATATTAACAATAGATACCCACGCTTAAGCAGCGTTAATTAGATACGGAAAGACGATATAAAATGAAGAATAAATAACGCTTCACTCTCATTGCCACACATTAGGTTTCATTGTTTCGTGGGTGTCATATCACACCCAGACCACAAACAGAAATCTAAATTCAGAACCCAGAACCCTCTGTATGCAATACCGGCCTGGTTACCACTGCGCCATACGGGTCGTCAAAATATTTGACGAGTTGAGAATAGAAACATTGTTTAGGTATAACACATTAGTTGAGAAGTATTTACGTATCTACCTGCCCACATCCTACATCCATACATTAGCATCATAAGCAGGCTCTAAGTCGGCCGTGAACTTCGTGTGAACGAACGACTGAACGGAGGAACTAGTGTGAACGAACTCATTTAGGAATCAAAATGGTGTCTCAATCGCTCGTTCCGTTTACAGACGTGACTCCCGCGGTCTTCGCGCCTTGTTGCCAATATTTTCTCGCTCGTCCAATCGTATATCGAGCTTCGACGGGACAGACGGTGACCCCGGGTCCCGCCGGTCACGATGGCTACAGCACGCGCTGGAGTCGACTAATGTCACTGTCAAAACAACCATTAGGCCTTAAATTTAAGTACGTATTATAAATCCATTTGTCATTGGAATAATGATGAGAAATAAAAAGAAAATTGTAGTAATGATGCCGTTTAAAATATTTTTAAAAAACTTCCAGTTATGGACGGCTTACAATGAATCTAAATTATTTATTTATTTACATATTTTACGGCGGACCGCATTCATAGTTCATACGTGTTATAGTGATATGACAGCTAGAAACTGTTTTAATCGGTTGTTTACTGAATTAGCATTAGTATCAACGTGATATTTACCGCGATTAATATCGCTCTGTAGTTCCCGACAGATGTTCACGTGGAGACTGGCCGTCTACCCGTGACAGTATTTCATTAATAAATAATTAGACAGCTTGTCGTAATTTAATTTTAGTTTGATAAGTGAGTGTTCAGCATCTGGACCACGCTACGGTGGGTCGAGGTTCAAATCCCGGCACGCACCTCTATTTCTCGAAATATTATTACTTATTTTTTTTTGAAATTATGTGCGTATTATGAATTAATTATCACTAGCTTTAACGGTGAAGAAAAACCTCATGAGGAAACCGGGAGTATTCCAATGTTCTCAAAGGCATGTGAAGTCCGCCAACCCGAACTTGGCTAGGGTGGTGGACTATGGCCTAAACTCTCTCATCTCTGAGAGAAGACCCGTGCCCAGCAGTGTGCCATTAATGAGTTGATGACGATGATGATGTGTACAAACAGATGTCCAGCAGTGGGCCATTAATGGGTTGATGACGATGATGGGTACAAACAGAATTAAGTTTTAATGGTGTTTAGCACTTGCGATTAAAATACAGCTAAATTAAACCAATTGAAGCAATATACACAATTTGCGGCAAATGTTTAGTAAGGCCGTTTATTTTTAATTCTCTAGTTGGGAACTAAGAATTCGCATAGGATAGATCTTCGTCTTTACTTCTCAGGGCTGTTGCAACGTCTATAAAATATAGATCGTTCGGAGCTACATCTGACCGCATTCACACGGTGCCGAGAAGATTACGGCCAAGTGGTTTCAAACGGAGTGATTGATGCCCGAATGCGCCTTAGCTTAGAATAAAGGAATAAACGGATTAGACAGCATTGTGCATTCTACGCTTTGTTTCTCTCTGGAATAAACGGTGACGCATTCGAGTGTCTTTTAAGTAGTCAGTAAGTAAGTAATGTGTCTTTCGAAAGGAAAGAAGTCATGATGGTGGTAGAGTCCTATGTCGAAGGCACGCCTGCGGCGGCACCACCGCTTCATAAT
>DWKW01002251.1:0-11292 GCA_018250115.1 Doberes anticus
TGTTTCGGTTAGAAGGGTGTAGTTAGGTAAAAGACACTGGACAGGCTATCCAACTTAGCCCTCAGAAGTAACAATACATCCACATACAACCTCTAATAGGACTTCCATCCTAGTTGAGGTTTGATGTGGACAACCATGGGTTGCAGTGACCACTTAACATCAAGTGGCGTGCATGCCCGTTTGATATTCAGTTAATATAAAAATATAGTGACAGCAGTGGACATCAGGCTCGTTTGCTTAGTTTTTTATTATAAGAATTCTAAGGCAACTGTCGTTTTTAATATAAAGTTTAATGGATGAAGCTTGCATAGTTAATTCACATTATAATATACTCGTATTAAGCCATCGAGATAGTGGAGAGCTGGTACGTAGCGACTTCGCCTCCGCCGTCTTTATCGTATCTTTAACGAACACTCATAAACGTGCACTACTTAGCGTATTGTGGCTACACGTTGAGACGTCGCCGCTGAAATGAGCTGGGAGCCGGCTTTGTGGGATTTGCGTTTGGTGAGGAGTAAGCGAGAGTGGATTTAAATGTTGCCTAATTATAATATTACACTAAATGAACAATAATTTTATTGGTTTGTTGTCATGTAAAATAGGTAGATGATAATATATTATTGTCGCTTATTTGATTTTCATACTATAATTTCGTTTATAGTGAGTTTTATTCGGTGTTGTGAAACGAGTATTACAACATTTAACATTACAACTTACAAACAGCGTGTTGGATTAGATTCTCTTAAAGCGTAACAGAATTATACTAAGAATTATCTTTAGTATTCAAAAAATTTGTTCCTCTGATTGTTTGCCAATAACGGAAAAACTCATGCATGGATTTTAAGAGACTTTCGTAGCTTATTACTAGAGTTAATACTGACATAGAATTTAATATGAACCAGACATACAACTATATCTTGTTGACCCGTCATAATGTTTTTCTTTCATTTATGTATATGCAGCACCAACGTCGCGGGCGGAAGTCTAGTTTAATAATAACTCTCCATCATCTAAATATATACAAAAAAATAATGTTGCTTTGTTTGTACTGTATGCGCTCTTCATCCATTTATCTGCTTGCGATAAAATTTAGGTGAATTGTTGTTGTTCGGACGGCCGGTAGGGTTTCTGAATGAATACTGCATACTGAATAAATAACTGATCGTTTTTGGTAGTTTAGCGGCAGTTGCGTGAGTGTTTACGTTTTGAAGACCACGTGAACGAAGTCATAACAGGTAGTCGTAAATAAAAATGGTTGTTCTTTAAGACCAACACATATATAATCAACGATATTGGTAATACACAATATTCTCATAGTATTATATAGTACATCATAGGTAACGCTACTCAGCTTTGTGGTGAGGATCCAGGCTGCTGGAATAGCGTAATAACTGTAAGCTGTATGTTCTGTAGAACTAGCGTGTCCTGAAGTTAAACCCCATATCGTATTATACGATAATGGCTATTAGATGATTGGGTATATTAAAACAACATTTAAAAAAGAAAATACGAGAGGTTTGTTCCATAAATAGATTCTATTTTCTTATTTGATGGTGATAGATGGAGATAGTCTTATGTCGAAGGCTAAACCTGCAGCGGCACCACCGCTGCAGTTGTTTCTGCAGTAAAGCAGCAGTGTAGCCACTGCTGTGTTTCGGTTTGATGGGTATAGTCAGGCAGAAGATAGTGAACAGGAGGCATTCCAACTTACTCCCCTGGAGTAGGAACACATCAACATATGTACAACCTCAAATAGGAGGTCCGTCCTGCTTGAGGTTTGATGTGGATGTCTATGGGCAGCAGTGGCTACTATTAGTATAAGTAGATGCTAACATCAGGTTGCCTGCATGCTTGTTTGCTATTTATTCTGTTAGAATAATAAAAAAAAATGCTGGAAGCAGAAAAATGCCTGGAAGATTAGATAAGTATGCTACTCGGTTTTAGTTGATAACTGTTACCCATCTTTATATAATAGGACTTCTTATCTGAGATCCGTTGCTACCCCTGAGAGATGACTTAGATGGTATACTTTATGGAGTATGTCTTCAATCATTGTGCGTATTCACAGGTATGTGCACTGTTGATGCTTTTATGTTTAAAATAGTATAGTTTATAATGTTTCGGTCCATGAGGAATTCGTGGTAAAAGTTTCATCATTTATACATTATTGACCCACTACTGGGTACGGATCTCCTCTCAGCGTTGAGTAGGTTTAGGCCACAGTCCACCACGCTGGCCAAGTGCGGATTGGCATACTTCGAGAACATAATGGACTACTCTCAGGTATGCAGGTTTTCTCACGATGTTTTCCCCTTTTTAACCGTTAAAGCTCGTCGGGTGTTCGTTATTTTTTTATAATACGCACATAATTTTGATACAATTAACAATTAAAGATTAGAGGTTCGAGCAAGGATTTGAACCCCGATCGACGCGGGCGGTAATAACTTAACCACTAGGCTATCACTCACTTATTAAATAAGAGTTTAGGCTGAAAGAAGCTAAAAGTTGGAGTTAAGCCAAGTGTTAAAAACTTGTACATACAGTAAAAAAATGGCAAGCAGAATGTTAACTCAATAAGACCACAATGGCGTGTTCAATGGTGTGCATTACGGCATACAATTTACATAATCATTTGGCGAAAAACTAACGAAAAATGTTACTTTTCTCTCCCCACTCTGAAACAATGTAGGCGTAGGAAATGCTAATATGGGGCCGTTCGGTACAAATTGATACTCGATCGTCGCTCATATAAAACACTCTGCGAGCGAGATCGTCCCATGAATAATAAAGAATTGCCGAACGGCGACACGATGGTACGCTCGCTACGAGCCCGCTACGGCGAATGTTTAGAGCTACGTATGAAGTATTTTTAGTGTTTGACTGTATTATTTTATTTTGAAATTATAAAATGGATTCAAGTAGTTAGTGCTCTAGATATTACATTAGGATTAACGGTTTTATTTTTAGGGTTTAAATTTTCACAAATAATATTTTATTATGGTTAACATTCAAACAAAAAATTAATTATTATCGGAGTCTTTTAACGCAAGAAACTTTTTTTTAACTGTTTTTGCTTTTGCTCTAACGTAAAATATAAATATTAATAGATAGTAATAAAACAAGAGACAAAATTGGTGTGGCTATGAAGTCTAAAGTAAAAAAAAAACAAATAAAAAATACCAGCCAAGCATTAGTAAGTCCCAAACTGAATAAAAAAGTTTTTTTTTTTACAAAAATAACACAAATGTATTTTGCGTTAGTACGGACTTCAGTAAGCAATCCGATTTGAGCTTGGCTGGGTTTTTTTTTAAATTGACGAACACTATTATTACAGCATTTTTATTCTGTCTTATGTATACCGTAGTGATATAAGTATATCAAGGTAATATTGTGATAAAGAAAAAAAAATCCGTAAAAGACAATGCCCAAATTTCCCACAATTTGCAACCACAATCACAATAAACATCTTCACTAAAATTATTTTACAAATTTTGTGTATTTACGTCTTCCAGCGAAAGCAAATTCAGTAAATAAAAGTATATTTATTATATTTAGAACATGGTTGTAACCATTTATTATGAATGTATTAGTGATTTTGTGGCGTTATAATATAATAATAAGCGTAAAAATATGTTAAATGTTATGTACAGTGAATTCGTCCTAACAAAACGGTATTTAACTTATACGTCAAAGGCACCTTTATGCGGCGCACGTCCGCCATAAACATAACTCCGATTTTTAACAGACTTATGTGCATTGCTCAGTTCTCGCCCAGCATCCCTCGACAGTACAGAATAGCCCCAAATACCCCGATAGCCGTAAAAGCTTGTTGACATAACTGCCGCGTATTTGTTATTTTAATACTCGTAGTAAAATCGCTGACTCGGGTCGTTGAAATGACCTTAAAATACGTTTTTATTTATTTTGATTAATTTACTTATTTTTGTTAACCTTTTAAATAGGGATAACAAATAGCGAACTTAATGCCTAGTGGTGTTTTCCACCAATCAACTCATGATGAAGAATAAAGATTAGGTAGTACAACACAGAGATAAAAAAAAAACAATTTAATAATATTCTGATTGCATCTTATTCCTATTTATGTGATAAATGTATATATTAGGTTCACTCATAAAAATATTTAAATATATATGTACATATATGTATTTGAATATAAAATATAATAAAATAAAGATACACACATACATTTATGTACTTATATATATGGGTTTATTTATTAATTGAAATGTATCTACTAATATGTAAATACGGTAAAGTTTTTATTACTGGCTAATGTAAAAGGACAATATCGTTTTACAATAGCGTTCTATTAATATCATTTTACGGCAGTTACTTGGTATTTTAGTTTTCGCAGTAATTAAGGCACTGTTGAACTGATAATTTAATTTAATTTGTGCCATATAATAATACTGAAAACAAGGTTTAATGTTGTGTAGTGGTGCTGTACATGAGTAATTAAAAAACCGTTAGAAGAAAAATAGTATGAACACTGTATGTTCACTTACAAGATATACACATTAATGATACCTCATTGAAAGCCACAGAGCCATTAACTCGAACCGCCATCAAACGTTGT
The DNA here is from genome assembly GCA_018250115.1 of Doberes anticus. Lineage (NCBI taxonomy): Eukaryota > Metazoa > Arthropoda > Insecta > Lepidoptera > Hesperiidae > Doberes > Doberes anticus. The sequence continues at coordinate 4,598 of DWKW01002251.1, forward strand.
AATTATCAACCGGAATTAAATTACTTCCCGTGTACACGATTGACGATTATCGTAATCGGATAGGTTTGTGACATCGTGTTCTGTCTGGAGGTACGAAAAATTTGACGCAAATAAAATTAAATTTTTAAGAAAATTATAGCAACAGGGGCTATAGAAATTATATTATATTGATAAATAATCAATGAATTATTTTAATAATTCATTATACTAATAATTAATTGATTATTAAAATTGCGATTGGGTAGCTAAATTGCTAATTGACTTTCTATTTTGTAGTTACTAATAAAGCAAAATAAACTAATGATAAATTTCTATACAATGCGCAAATAAGATATTAAATTGAATACGTAATAATAAAATTCTGTCATTTGAATTCGAATATTTTTGTTGTTTTGTACCCTAAGAGGTAAATTATAGCGATCTAACATTTATACGTACCTAGTGCCGATGATTTTAAATTATAGTCATATTCGTGCTAATCAATGATTTAGTCTCATATTTAGAATAAATAACATTTCACACTCCTATGAGTAGAGCTATCCCTACACTAGGGATAGCTCTACTCATATTTCAGCAATACGAGTGTAAAAAAATTGTAAGCAATCAAACAGTTACTATGGTCTCTCATAACTGCTATTTTTGTAAATAATAGTAACAGTATTGAAAGAACATGAAGGTTTGAAGTGAAGCTCGATGTGAAATGCTTACCCGATTTACAACTCAAACTACCTCCTCCATTTTCGTTCTACATTCGAGGCTCGGTCCCCGAATGTGAGGCAATGTGTAATGTAGTGGCGTGTAGTGTTTACCTGCGCAATCCGCTCGCACAATTAGCTCTCTACGATTAAATGTTCCCCGTTCAGGTGACGTTTACATGACACGCTTCAGTTCACTTTGGTTTGCGAATGTTGTAATATGATTGTGGTTTATTGCTCGTTTATGGGCTTTATTTAGTGAGGTTTTGAAGGTTTTTGAAGACGTAAAAAATAAACAATCGTCATCATAATCAACCAATGATCGTCCTATGGGTTTCCTTAAAGATGGGATGGTTTTAACCCATAGTTGACCACGCTGGCCAAATGTGGATTAGTAGGCTTCACACGCCTTTGAGAGTATTAATATCCGAGAATATATACTTAATAATAAGTTATACAAGAATTGTTTAAGTTGATTAAAAGTTAAAATCTATTTGCTTTTTTAACTTTAAATAAAGGTCTTTATTTGGTTGCAAAGAAAAGGTAACGTAACACCTCTTCTATTAAATAAATCTGTTGATTTAAAACAATATAATATTGTTTGGATTGTAATGCAATATTGCAATAATTGCAATATGTAAATGTGTAATAACTTATCACGCCCTAGTTGCAAATCAGAAATAAAGAGTCAATTGTTGGAATACTTTCTTGCAGTAAGCGTACATAGAACTAAATACTATGTGGTGCAGCGGCACGTTATCTCCACACATGTTGGGAACGTCAAATGTGCATTCAGCCGCTGCCGGTGGAAGAGCGCACAAAGAGCGCGCCTCTGTCTCGGAGACATCTCCACAGAATAGTGAATAAGACAGATTCACTTAGATCGTGTTTTTACTTACATACTTCTTTGCTTGAATTTTTTTGAAATTGTCATTGTTTAAAAATGCTGTTTATATCGACTGGCTAGACAAAAACCGAGACGGCTCGGTTAAAACTCGTGATACATACCTATAGATTACGAGTTCCGGAGATTACTATCTGTATAAAATTGTACATCTTTATAATAGTAGTATAGAAGTATAGAAAAACTATGAGGGAATAGAAGCATCAGAAGCAAAAGAATGGATATTATTATTAGTATTTAATTATTCAATTTTTATGTACAACCCTATATGATGGCCGACAATCACAGGAAGCGACAGATAGTTAAATAAGAGAACACAATCTATTTTAAAGACACTATTTAAGAGGCTACCATTAGGTAGTAGGTAGGTGTAACGGAATCGCTTGATACGCTGTCGTCAAAGAGTTCTCTGTTGTTTCATTATCCTATGCCTGCCTGTTAAGTGTTGGTAGAACCAAGAAGTCTGATTCAACAAGCGAGTGCAACGGCCCTCAGCAAGTAGCGAGAAGATATTGAGCATGCATTGTAGTGTCGGCATTGTGAGCATCTCCAAGATAACGTCCGCCACCAGCCCATTGTCTGCCTAATTGTTATGTTCTAACAAAGACTCCAAAACAGACCACACTACGTCGACGCTCGTTAGCTCCGAGCTAAACGGTATCTAATAACGTGCCTTCAATACCTTCAAACAATTGCTCGATACTCAATACGTAAGGAAATTGTCCATATGCGATTGCATTGGACCAGTCGTCTTTGTTTGTTCAGGAGTGCTTTAATGCTAAAATCTAATCGTTTCGCGCAATATGATTGACGGCAGCAGCCAATAAAACTGGGGGCAAAAATTCAAAATTCCATCGAGTAATAATGAATCGGCGCGAGCTTGCGCCGATATAGCGCTAATGATCTTCATTTTCGTATTTCCATCGGTTCGACGTTTATTCGGTTTAAAATATTGCTTGTCTTATCATAAACTAGTAACTAGTAAGGAGCTATAAAAGTGAGAAGTCAATGAGAGAGTTTCATACATTCTGCAAAAATAAAAAAACGGACACATAATGTCTGGAATCGATATGAAAAATCGTATTTTTTTAAATGACAAATTATGAACTAATGTTGTAGTTGAGAGCACCTGATTTTGGTTTAAATAATTTAAAGTAAATTCTTTAGTAATAAAAGAAGTTTTTTCCTTAATTTTTTTTAGCGGTAAATTGTTTCGGTATGTACTATACTTTGTTTGATTGATAAGAAATATTAAATTTACTAGTTATTCGTTGATCTATTCGCGGTGAGACAAGGGAGCGAGGCCGGTGGCGCCGGTGAGCGATAGTCCCTCGCCCGCGTGGCATCAATCATTTTTAGAGGGTTTCGCTTATCCAAGTTTTCTTCCGCCTCCGTTCTGTACCAACTTTTACATCGAATGATCTCCGCTAAACCAACAGAGCGTTCGGCGTCTCGGTGCTGCGTTTTGTATTATTTTTTTGTGAATAAATAATATTATTTCTCCGGGGAAAGGGGATTGGATTTCGTTAAATATGGTTTAGTAATTGAATTGAAATCTCTCAATGTCGACGTTCAATTAAGCTTTAGATTTCTTGCTTGATGAAGGCATTCTCTTTTGTTTCGCAAAATTTCGTTACGATTAAAATTGTGCGCTGGTTGAGACTAAAGGTTAAACCGACCCATTTATAAAGTTACCGTAGAATTAATGTTAAATTAAGAATTTAAGATGGTCTTGTCTTTCAATACTAAATTTTTGTTGTTATGTTTAGGTAGAATCTTTAAAAAATAATATATAATTTCTTTGACACATATTCGTACGTTTCATAATGTTCTTATGAAAAAGATGGTCTCAAGTAAAATTAAGTATTGAACTAATTTCTCTGTTTATTTCTTAAATCTTTGTTCCAAATTAAATTTGTTTCGTGTACGATATTTATCTTTAATTTCTTGTAGTTTTAAATTTTAGGGTCCCAATATGAGCGTTGCATTTAAGAGGAAAATTCGAGGCAAATCCTATTTTCGTTTATATAAACCTAAACACATTAATTACACTATATCCATTACGAGGCTGTCACAAGTGATTAATGCTAATGTCGGTCGCAAGATTTTTAACTAAATTAAGATTAAAATGGCTTATTTTATAAGCACGGTGAGGCTGGAGGCGGATCCGTCATCTCTCCCCAGCAAATTATGTTGACAACTTACCCAGTGCTAGGTGGAGGTGCGCTAATTCAACATTTTGAAGAAAATCAAAATTTTCGTTGCATGATAACATAAAATATTGCAACAAAATTAAGTGTTCTCTTAACAAAGTTGTCCTATTATTAAATTGAATTTGTTTTTTTCAACATTAGTATGTAGTTCCTACATATGTATATTGCATGCTAGCATATTTGACGAACGAACACTTGTATAGAATGCACTGGCATGATCGTTTAAATGGAAACCATTTACGATTGAAGTAATAAAAAAACAACCAAAAAAAATCCAGCCGAAGATTGTTCGAAGCAGGAGTGTACGAAATTGATCGTAATTCCATTTGTTTTTTCAATTGTGTCCCATAACAACTTCCCGATTGCAACGCCGGTTTTAATGCTATCGATTCGCGAGGGTTTTGTCGTTTCGGAAACAATTTGTGGCGAAAATCTCCGCGGAACGCCGATAGACGCGATATGAGCAACGGGAGAAAATTTAATTTTTTTTTTCACGAAATCGCGGGGGATTGCGGGCTGATCTTTGTTTTATGAGGACGATTAAGAAAAGCATATTTGAAGTGTGTACTCGGGTTTTATTTGCGCCCCGAGAGGGAAGCCACGCTTCATTGATCTGTAATCGTTTTTTGCATTTATTGCCGCTGTGCCTTATTTATTCGAGGGTTATAAGTGTGTCGGGTATATGAAGTTGTTTCGCTTACTTTCGTCGGAATAAGCGTAAGTACGTCGTTAATTATGTGAAAATATTGGTTTGTATATTTAATATCGGTCTGTCTAACACTTAAGGCTACTTAAAGTAACACACTTTATAGGGTTCCGTATTGAGGAGGCTACCAGGACTCTGTAGTACAATACCTACGATGTCTGTCACTGACGTACTTTCTTTCTTTAGTGTTTGTGAGTTTTGATAACCAACGAAACAAAATCCGGACATTGTTACATGTATAAAGGATTAAATGTGTACAGTGATATTTAGAGAGTTTTATATTTAAAAAAAAAAACAGATTTTCTCCACAATTTTTCTTTATATTTGTAACAAGAAAACCAAATAATTCAGTGTCCTTTAAAAGAAATAATTTATAGTCGCAGTCTCTTAAATATTCTGTATAGCAAAGTGCAGTTCAGTACAAGGTACTTCAAATCCCTTTTCGGTGATGAATAAATTCACTATTTCTTTTACAATTGAGACCAAATATGGCCAATCTGATGAATTTCAGAAATTCTAATTTAAATTTATTTTTATAAATCGATGAGTGGCCAGAGAAACATGATGTGAATGAAAGAGGATTGAAAAAAAAGGGATTAAAGCCATTTTTTTTACAATATAATAAAAAATTCGGGGGTAAAATTTGGACAAATTGTTCTTATATTGGAATTACTTCTATCGTGAGTGTCATGGACATAGGGAATATTAGTCAAGAACCGGTTATCAGGGTAAAACCAAGACCAGCGAATGAAACGTTTAAGCTGGGTTTAGCTAGTATGTTATAAATAAAACAATTTAAATAAAACTCTCTACAGTTACTTCTTTATTCCTTGAAATATGTATCTATGGTATAATGTCGTTTTAGTATATCCCCTATTTTACCCAGAGTCTGAAGTGTTGTCTTCGTTTACGATTATGATGAATTTGGATGCCACCATAGACTTTTTTTTGTATTGTAAACTTGACAAACAGGCAGCCGGGCACCTGATGGTAAGAAGTCACCGTCGCTTATAGACACAAGCAATACCAGGGGTATCGCCAGTGCGTTGGCGGCCTTGAAAGAGGGCTTTTGAGCGCCTTTCTTGGAGAACCCAATGTTACATATGCCGTTGTACCATAGGTGTTGTTTTGTGCCATTTTATATTTTAATTTAATCTAACCATAATTTTACATGCAGATATATCGTTAGCCCTCGTGAACGCAGACTTGCGGCTACAAGCGCTATGAATACCGGGCGGTGCAAAGGGCGGCTTTTGTGTGCTGCCACAGCCTTAAATCGTGACTGGCTTGCGGGATTCGTAGGATGAGTGGGTATATAAAAAAGGTAAAGTTTATGCCATTTGCATATTTAACTGAAACTCTATATTAAAACTGGTCTATATGCATTAGAACCTGTATGAGTCTGTATAGCGTGTGATAATCAGAACGTGATAACTAAAGCAGGTGAAAATTTATTTCATTCACACTTGCAACTATTTGCTTTATTCATTATTGGGCTAATAACAGTATATAATGGTATATAACAGTATATAATAACAGTAAATAATGGTCTACATGAATATACAAAAGCTGAAGTTATCTTTAAACCCAAAGTAGGGGTTGGATAGTTTTGTTAGGTCCAAAACTAAACTGATTATAATGATAATGATTTATTGAACTTTATTCATACCCTAAGTTTATAAATATATACATTTATACAAAGAGATATTAAACTGCAGGCGAGGTCTAACGCAGCATTCCTCAGAGTTAACTGGGCTGATATTATCGGGACAACTAGATATATACATAGTTGCTAGGTCTATGAATTCTGTGCGGTGAGGTAATTGTGCGCAGCCGCAGTCGCAAACGACCCCGACTTGCGGGATTTGCACTGAACGCAAAAATAAGATGACGTCATTGATAAGGAATTTTGATGGTTGTTGGGTCTTATATCAATAGCTCGCCTGCGGGGGCACTACCGCGGCACTTATTTCTGCCGTAAAGCAGCAGATTGAGAAGTGCTGTGTTTCGATTTGAAGGGCGTGGTCAGACGCAACGCATCCACGTGCGACCTCAGATAGGATTTCCGCCCTAGTTGAGGTTTGATGTGGATGTCCATGGGCTCCAAGTAACATTCGCTGGCCTGAATGATCATTTGCTATTCTGTTTGAATAAAAAAAAATATATCACTTGCTTTA
>DWKW01002252.1:0-11292 GCA_018250115.1 Doberes anticus
CGGCGTATCTCAGGAAGGGAAACGAAATCGGATTCCATCTCTTTCGACTTCGTTTAAAATCATTTTATCTACATTAATATACCTTTATATTAATTTTATATACCTTTTAATGTTAAAGGAGCAAACGAGCATGCAGGCATGTAGGAAACTTGACGTTAATGGTAAATGATGAACATTCACATCCTACCTCAAATAGAATAACATCCATAACAGCGTGCCTTCTAAAAACAAAAAAAAAGACGTAAGCACGAGTAGGTCGAGACATCTCCGTTAGACCCTTTTTGAGGAATTGGAAATCTTCATGCTGCCTGCTATTGTTATATTCCAAGTAGCGGTGTACATGAGCCCAGAGGCCTTTATAAACACGGTGAGATACACGGTTGCCAAACTCGAAATGCGAGTAGCAATGTCCCGCATACCAGCCACATCCGCGAAAGTGAACACTGGATCTGCTCAGCTGTGTATAATATTATCTGGTAATATTACCAATACCCATAGTGAGCCTACGAATTATAAATAAGTATACAAATACATAAATCACCAATCCAATAATGTTCCACTGCTGACTACGGGTCTTCTCTCAGAGATGAGAGAGTTTAGGCTATAGTCCACCACAGGCCACTCTGGCTCGAACGCTATGGAGGCATGCAGGTGAATTCCATCGGGTGTTTTCCTTCACCGTTAAAGCAAGTGTAATGAATTCACAATACGCACATACTTTCGAAAATTTTATTTTGATAGTATTTTAAAAAACCGAGGTGCTTGCCGTGATTTTAACCTCGACCTACCACCGGCACCGATGCGGCACCAGCGGGATCGAGATGATTGGCCACTATGCTATCACTCACTTACGAGTACAATCTTTTAAAAGTTACACAAAAAAGTGGCTTACTAAGTAGACGGTTTGCAGTGTCGGGAGTTCATGAAAGTGACGGTCACCTTGTTGATTTTTAACTTTTTTATATACATATGTATATTAATAATCTAACTCAAACAGATCGAGTGACGTAAATTTGAGTGACGGATTTAGATTTTTGTTTTTCGTTTGAGAGTTTATGTTCTTGTTTCGATGTGTGTCTATCACGACATCCACGACACAGAGAATCCTTGTTTGAGGCTGTGAGCATGAAACGAGCACGCAAGCCACCTGATGTTTAGTGGTCACTGCAGCCCATGGATATCCACTTCAAACCTCAACTAGGACGGAACCCCTATCTGAGGTTGTATGTGGACGTGCTGCTACTGCAGAGGACTAAGTTCGAATGCCTCCTGTCGAGTGTCTTCTGTCTAACCACACCCTTCAAACCGAAACTGCGTTACGGCAGAAATAGGTTTCTAGGTAGGAAAACGGTATAAGACTCTACCACCACCATCAATTTAATCATGTGTCTTTCCGATGGCCAATAATTTACCCAATTTTTATATTATTATATTTGTTAAATGAATTCTATTGAACATTACAATTGTAGGTGAGAACGTTTTGAAAACATCTTCATTGACATCCATTAATTTATTACGAAATTGAGAAGAAAATCGACGATCAAAGACGATCATTTAAAATCTCGTAATCCTCTCGATAGAAAGTACTTTACAAATTAGTGCGTCATTCATATTTACTTTAATATTTAGCTGAATTCTACATACCACGCTAATCACTTATCATTAAGGCGGGCACATCAATCTTATTCTACGAAATAATGGGAAAAATGTCACCCCAATACAAAGACGCCTGAAATTTGCTTTGTGGATAAATAGAATGATGAAATAAGGTATTTGTTTTACATAAAGCGATTTAACATTAAGCGATAAGATTACGATGTAAGAAAACTTTACCGTGTGGATAGGCAGCTCGTGTCTACTATGTTTTTTATGGGGTAAACAGCATAAAACAGAACCCTTATAATATCATCCTTTCCATGTGTCCGTCACAACCATTTTATACGGAGACTATTGGCACTATATACATATATGAAATTTGGAAGATAATTGTTTACTAGGAACCGCTATAGAAAAATAAAGAAATTTAAAAAAAAGCAGTGGACGTGTGTATTATGTATATATGTATTCTCCATAAGCATTTTACAAAAGGTCTTTAAAAATAAAAATTCCAACATTCAAATTTCCTTTCTACTATAGTTATAGTAGAAATTTCCGAAAAACACACCTACATAGTGTTCCATTTTACAAGCGGCAGCGTTTTGAGTTGTTAGCGATAAGGGAAAAATTGAGCGACGCGTGTAACGTTTGAAATGATCTCTATCGCATAAAGCGGCATCGCGCATTTAAATATTTGTTTATACAAAATTGCTTCCGACTTTTCAGAAATGTCTCGCTCTCTGCCTGTAGTGAAACTGCTACCCGAATAAGGGATTAATTACATTTTAAGCCATGAAATAGAGTTATCTCTGTGAGGGAAGACAAATAAAGTCTAAAAGCTCATTCCAGAGATATTTGTTATTAAAATGTAAATTATTTTTGACGCGTAAGGTTTGTAGCTCTATGAGATCAAAATGTTAGTACATGAAACGACTTATTCCACAATAAAGGGATTTTATTAAAATAACGCAAAATTGACAAATATTTAATATGAAATTAAATCTTAAACTTAAAACTCGGCTGAATGCCGTGATGATCAATGACGTGATTGATCAAAACCATGTTTTTTTAAGTCGATATAGTAGTAAAGTAGGCAAATATTACAAAAGATATTTTAAAACAAATTATCACTTTACTTTAAACAATTTTACAAAAAAGAGAAAAAGATTTTTAATGCTACGGTTTCCAGATGCCCCGTATTTTACGGGTTGTCCCTTTTTCAGACTATGATAATATAAAAGACCGCAAAAAGTAAAATGAAATACGAAGTTAACAAATCTCCCGTAACTTCGGTGTAGAAGCAAGTGAAATGTAACTTTAAGTAAAAAATAATTTAAAAAATGCTTATTTTGGCGTATCAAAATGAAGAGCTTTCTAAAGCTGAATTGTTATTGAATGGTAAATATAAATTAAAAAAATAAAATTGTCGTCAGAAAATAAAAACAATTCATGGTGGTACTGGCCTTTCCTGGCCTTTCAAAAATCGAATTATCGGGGTTGTTAGCACAATGCACAAATTTTTAGACATTATTTGACGTCCCGTATGGCCCCGTGGTGAACGTGCAGTCTGCGGTTGGAGTGGAGTGGAGAGGCTGTTTCTGTGTGTATCCATGACACCCACGACACAGGTTACATCCTAATGTGGGGCTTTGAGTGTGAAATGTTATTATTCCTATAAAAAACAATTGGCATTGTGTAAATACTGTCACGACTTTATTTTCTTTTCATATTCTGACGAAATAGCTAACGAGCATGCAAGTTACCTAATGTTAAGTGGTCACTGCAGTCCATGGACATCCAGAACAAACCTCAACTACGACGGAAATCCTATCCAAGGTCGTACGTGGATGAGTTCCTGAAAACTAAGTTGGAATGCCTCCTGTCTTACGGCACAAATAGGTACAGCGGTGGTGTAACCGTACACGGGATTCCGTCATAAGGCTCTACTACCAAATATTTCGTTCAAATTTGAAACATAAAATACGTAACAAATGTTACAATGTTAACTGACGTAAAAATAATGAACACAACGTTACATAAATCGGGAAACTCATTATTTTCCTATTTGAAATGTGAAAGCTTGTCTGAAACATAATAACGTATTCACAAAAAAAAAACGAACAATTGAAATCTTACAAAAGCGTGTTACGATAGGAAAAGCAATAAATAATATTTGTGACGGGCACAAGCGGAAAGTTCACTGACCCCGCTTACGTATAGAAAATCCGGTTTTGGCGCCATTGTGGCGATCTCAGCGGGCGATTGTGCACCCATCCACTCTATTACTCTATTATTATGTTCTCTAGCGTACATCGTACATCGACACTGGATACACTTAACTGCAATAAATGACCCGTGTCAAAGCCTGAGAGTGATTAATGTGACACGCTTTTTCTGAAACCCTCTTGCCATTTTGCATCTGACCAATTAAGTATGCCGTGCATGTATCTTTGTCTTGATAGTAGCGTATTAACACGGATTTCTATATTAGGTACTGACAAGGCTCTAGAGCGTACTCTACTTATCTGTACCAACGCGGACATATGAATTTCATTCGTTCACGACGTTATCGCTACGTATGAAGTCATAGAAAACTTTCGATTTTAATGCACATATCTCCCATGTACAAAACACATTTTTACGAAATCAATCATTTTCGAATTTACCCATGCCCGTACCATGTCTGACGAAAATCCGTGCGTGATGCGTCCTTTGCGTGATGAGTAACAGACATCCGCAAACTTTCGCATTAGCAATATCGGATTAGTCGGAAATAAGATACAATTATCAAAGTTTTATATCTACCGTCTAATACTATCTACGAATATGTCATCCGGCACTGATTGCTCAACGTACCGTCTTAACACGGAAGCGCGTCATATTAGCCCCTTTAATTTACATAAACAACCCGACACATAATGATATGATATTACCTAATAACTTGATTCTCCTCATTGAAATGTGGATGAAAAAAAGAAATTGGAATAGAAATGTGAAAAAGTCGAAAAGATAATACGAAAAAGTTACGTTAAATAAGTAATTACAAATAGTGGAGGCAGACTCTCAGAGGGTTGAATTGAAACTAGTGAGCATGTTTTTGCGGCATTCTAACAAATCCTCTATTTTGTTACGAACAATACAACTCATCTCTGTATCTATCTTTGTATATGATAGGACCTTTCCCGCCGTGATCGGATTCGGGAGCAATATCTCAGTTTTACATGTACTACGTTTGCTTCGCCGCTGGGCCTAGATCTGCAATACAGTGTAGCACTTACATACACACATACGAGTATGTACGTATGTAGCGTAGCTATAATGTTTACCCTAGAATCGTATAAAATAAGAGTCACTAGGACTATTCCTCAATCTATTCTCTTATGAAATTTTAACACAGTCGTGTCTTCATATTGAAGATCATTTTAAAAACTAATTGATATCGATTATTTAGAGGTCTGAGGACGCCATCCGATACTTTATGTTCTGTTCGTTCGCCGATCACGAAAAACTGCTGCTTCATACATATTTATATATGTGGTAATTATGTAAGGTATTTTAAATATTCATACTTATATCAATATATGTATATTAATACGAGAAGCAAAAGCATTAAATTAATAGATATGCATTTAATTAATAAATAAAAACATTTTACACATTTTGGGCCATCTGATGTTAAATTGTCACTGCAGACCAAAGACTGAAGTCTTATCTGAGGTTATACGTGGATGCGTTGGTCCAGAATTATCCACTTAACCACATCCTTCAAATCGAAACAAAATAGTGCGACTTCTGCTGTTTAAGGTAGAAAAAGTTACAGGGGTGAATCCACCACCGGTAAATCTTTGACATAAGATTGACACCAGGTACTACTGAACTACGACATAAAACTGTAAAAGAAAGGCGTAAGTAAAGAGAGCGATATTTTAACGCATTGGCGACGACATTGGCCACGATCGTCACTTGTCATGTGGCTCGTCTGGCCTTCTTAATATACCTACATATATACATATACATAATATCTCTCTCTCTTAGCGCATTCCCTCGTTATGTAGAGTCGGCGCTCCTAATTTTTCGGCGCCACGACATTACATTGTGGATTGTTGGGTCGGATAAATTATTTATTTTAATATTTTGACCATACTGGTCCACCAGATATACGGGGTTCGTCCTCGTCTTCTTTTGTTCTCTCGTTGGCTTAATGCTTTTTTGACTATATTATCATCGTCTCGCCACATCACATATCCTTACTACCTTAATCTACATTCGGTAGTTTTTAGGTTCAGGAGCGACCTTGAAGCTGCCACTGATATATTCGTGCCGGATATGTTCGGACCTTGTCAATTTCGGATACTCCTGACCACCTCAACATTTTTATTTCTGTAGTAAAATGATCTTTCTTAACAAATACATATGCTTTTATAAAATATAATTACATCTTCATACTTATTTATCCGAACATAGGCTACAAACAAATAACACTTGACAATTGAAATATGTTCCGTTGTATATTACATTACTTCGGTTAGGTAATAAATACTTGCACGGAGGTTTTGTTTTACGAAAGTAAAACAAAACCTCCTGAAACTCAAAATGAGTCCTGAAGTAACGTATTCAATTAACGAATAAATTGATCTGTCGACAATTAACTTTATCTCATTTATATTGTTAACTTTAGCTCATTTGTATGTATATTCTAAAGTAATAATTTGATAGTGGTAGAGTCTTTTGTTGACGTCACCACCGTCCTCCTATTTCTGCCGCATTTAATCAACCGTAAAGCAGCAGTGTGAGAATTGCCGTGTTTCGGTTTGAAGAGTTTTGGAATTCAGAAGACACTGGACAGAAAGCATTCCAACTTAATTCTCAGGAGTAACAACGCATCCACATACGACCTCGGATAAGACTTTCGTCCTGATTGATTTTCGATGTAGATGTCCATAGGCTGCAGTGACCGCTTAACATAAGGTGGCCTGGCCTGCATGAGCGTTTGTTATTCTGTTAATATAAATATAATATAAAATCTTTCACAAGAAAGGTGGTTATAAATATTTGTTTCGCTTCACGATTTTCAATAGTGGATTCTATAAGAATCTCGTAGCCATACTCATAATTCTTTAAACGTTTGCACTAATCCAGAAACCAGTTACATTTACAGCGTAGCCGATTTTATGCTTTGAGAATCAATATATGTTTTTATTTGCTCTTCGATTATTATTTCTAATAATAAGTTCGCAAAATTAGACTTGCGTGCCGAGATTGCGACGGATTGTCGACGTTCGGACAATCCTGAGCGGAAGTCCGAAATTCTGAACCACTACGCTATCACTCACCTGAAAAACGCTGTGACCCATGACTACAAATAAATATTTAGTCATCATCAATCCATAACTATCCCACTGCTGGACTAAGGTCTCTTCTCTGAGAAAAATAATTATTTTCTTGCTCACATACTTATTTTGTTCTAGCTACGTAAACTTCTTTTACTAATACGTACTATAAAACGTACATACATATTTTTTATTTTAATAATTGAATGGCAAAGAAGCATGCAGGTCACCTGATACTAAGTGTCCACTGTGTCACAGAAGTAGGTGCTGCGGTGGTGCCGCTGCATACGAACCTTCGAAATAAGACTCTACCTCGATCAAATATGGCCGTATAGCACAATGGTTAAGTTAAAGAACAGGCCTATAATATACTTGGACGAGAGTTAGGAACTTTAATTTATTGCAGTCGCTCTCATATTCAATTTCGATTACCGTCACATGAAACCCAAATTCCGGCAACAGGCAGACAATGTACTTCGGTATGTTAGGGCAATGTAATACGGCATTCGCATAATACGGTAGCATGCGTTGTTATTCACGTTATCCATAAAAACAAAATTGCGTTCACCAGCTGCTTCCAGACAATACGTGAACTTAGAGATAGAGATAAGCGAGATATATTTTTTTTTTCACGTGGTCCAAGGCTTACCTTTCATGCTTGTACTACCCGAGCGAAGCCGTTGCGGGGTAATAGTAGGTACAGTATGATTCACAGTTTTTGTGCTTTATGATGTGTTAATATCTTAACCTATAGTGAGTGATAGTCTAGTGGTTTATAATGTCGATTCTCCGTTCCGGTGGGTCGGGTTCGAATCCCTTAACTTTTCTGAATTATGTAACTTTTCTGAGTTATTGAAAATTTAAAAACAACGTGAGGAAACCTGCATGCCAAACAGTTATCCAAAACGCATGTGAAGTCCACCAATACGTACTTGGCCTGCGTGGTGGACTATGACGTAAACACTCGAATCTGTGAGAGGAAACCCGTGGCCAGCAGTGATAGAATAATAGGTTGATAATGAGATTACGGCAAACAAGTCTTAAGCTGATTATTTATACTGAAATATTCAATCCGCAAGTATACTCGTCTCAGCCCATCAATTATCACGTAAAAGCGGAAGAAACTTTGTTAAGAAACGTCTCAACTTTACTGCGATACTTTTATGAGTTCGCTGCGCTTAGCAATGGCGCTAACGACTATTCTACCCGCGTAGAACTCGTTAGCTGAGAGTACCAACACTAGGCACATTGGTTTATATGTACAGACCAAATATTCTAGTTTAAACTTTAATTGTAATATAATCCATTGCCTTCTTAGTAGGTACGAGTAATTTGTTACAGACGATTTTATTAGCTGTAATTGAAATGAAAATAAACTAACTTTATTACCCTTCATGTATCTTATAACCCTCCGAGTAGTCTGCCTGACCGCACCTTTCAGAACAAAATACAACAATGTTCATACTGATGCTTAACGGCAGAAATATGGTCAGTGGTGGAGATCAATCTCAGCTAGGTATTAAAAGTTTAAGAACCAATTAAAAACTAAAATATTTTCGCTTTCATTTGTTCTTATGTAACAGATAGGACCTCGAATCAATAACAGAACCACCGCCGCAAAAACATTTCATAGCAAATTTTACTTTCTATCTATTTTCGTCGATGAGAATATTTTCGCTCGTTGACAAATCAATCAACGTCTTTAACATACATTGTAAGAATTTCCTTGTCCACCTGCTCCCCTTGATTTCTTGTAGACGATCAGTCAGTGGCTAAATAAAAAATACTTTTAGAATGTTTTTAAACGAAAACTACGCTTTTAACTTAATTAATATATCACAGCCTGGGTGCTTTTTTAGAATTAGTAAAATTTCCCCCTATAACTTGTTTAATGTATACTATTATAGAACATCTTTAGTTGAAAATATTTAATGAAAATAATCTGCTATATTTAATCTATGTATATGTCTGCGAATTTGAAAGAACTGCTTCTTTGCTGGCACCAAAACAGAAAACAGCATTTCTTATTGCCTGTTTGTTTGTGCTCGCTAATCTTGGAAACGGCTTTACCGATTATAATACGACTTTCATCAAAATGTTAAATCAAAATGTATAATCTAAACTACAAAACATTATATAACGTTTATGTAACGTTTCACACTCATAGCCCCTCACTATGATTCTACGTGTCGTGGGTGCCATGTATATTATTGCCGAAGGTAATTAATTTGATGAGAAGATAATTATCCTCAATGCAAAACTGAAATTAATTTTTCCTACAGCCTTAAATTGATTTTATCGCTACTGTTCACTACGGTAACTCACTTATGAAATTTAATGAATATTGCCTCACAAACGGCTTACCACAAGCCTCCCTGGGGGGTTGTTATTATATTTATTATTTATTAATATAATAGCAAACGAGCATGCAGGTCACCTGATGTTAAGTGGTCGGTGCAGCCCTCAGCCTTATAACCCTATGCCCTACCCTGTATGTAAAGAACCTTCTCGGATCTTCGAAAAGGGCACCGGTCGCTCTTACGCTGTGTCCTTAGAGTTCTTCTCAGAACATTATCAACCTATCAGGCGCATCTCGTTGACAAATCAATAAATTATCGGCCGTTCCTAGAGTGCATCAACGAGGATGTTAACTCAACCTGCACCTCATCTTATTAGGTCGACACAAAAGTAAATGAACTTCACAAGACATTGAACTGAATATAAACAGAACTGCTTGCTTATGCATTGTTTTTGGGCGTGTGGGCAGATATTCAGCATTCTGAGTTCTCAATACACCTTCCGAAATTACTATGCATGACTGGATTATACTGCTATTTCTATTTCGAAATCAGTTCTGGGAACCCATAGTATTTGATTTCGACATATACGTAAACATATATATAAACACAAGTGATTTCATTCGAAGTTAAATAGATTTTTGTGTGTAGAAACGCTCTGTAGACGAAATGTTATCAATGTCGATATTTCGCTTTAACGGTTATTTCTAAACTATAAAATACACGTTGTATAATACGCAAAACTAAAACTCGCGACTTAGTTGTCGCATATCATTGAAAAAATAACGAAATCATTTGAATGACCTGATCTTGTTTAAGTGAGTGATAGCCTAGGTTCAAATCCCGGCACGCACCTCCATTTCTCAAAATGTTATATATTCTTATTTTTCGAAATTATGTGGACTGCATGCTCGTTAACTATTTCTTTAGTTTCAAAAAATATCATTACACATAAAAAATAAGTAAAAAGTGTGTCAATAAAAATAAATATAAACTAAAATACAAACACCTAGACCAAGAAATTTAAAAACATTATTGAAATTTTGACTGGCACATTGGACACCGTCGTTCATTATATATATTATTTACATATTGTATATTATTTGTATATATTTTTTTCGTTCTTATATTAACTTTAGTTCAATTATGTAAGTACGTCAGTAAATTATACGCCATTAAGTCTAAGTACTCTCATCTTCGAGAGGAGGCCCGTCCCCAACAGTGGGACAGTAATGGTTTGATGATGAATGTCTATTGACCCTATGACACAGACCTGTGAAGAGCTTTGACTTCTATGATACAGATCCTTCCTAATTTAAAAGTTTTTATACCTATCTAATTATAGCATTGACCTTATGCCTGTAATCCTAATTACTATATATCTATACCACAAATAAACGTTATTACATACTTTAGCGATGAGGGAAACTTGCTCAGAGAAAAACTTCCTGTTGATATGAAGTGTGAAAAACACATTTCCGAAGACGTCCGTATCGCAATAAAGCCATTTTAATGGCAATTATACATAAATAACGGCAGCATCGGCCCAGAAAGAATTTGGGTCGTTCCATGACAGACGGCAATTATGATGAAACATTGCGAATTCAGGCTCTAGTTAACACCCCGAGATGGTTTTGTCTTCTTTATCTAAGAAAATTGCTCTCTTGATCTTAATTTCGCAATCATACTGCGAGCTTTTATGTCGACATTACTACACAAACAATTATTCTTAAATACAATCAATTTGCTATCTTTTACTAATGATTTTTGCAGTAACACAAAGGTTGAAGAATAATATTACCTATTAGGTACTCTGTATTTATTTTCTTCTTTCTTACATTAATATTTTCTAGGTACACGTACGTAGTAGGAAATAAGGTCATTATGGTAAAATCTTCACCAATTATTCAGTTTGATGATGGTAGACTCTTGTCGAAGGCTCGCCTGCGACGGCACCACCCCTATTCTGCCGTAAAACAGCAACGTGAAAAGTAGTGTGAAGGGTTTAGTCAGGTAGAAGAAACTGGACAGGAGGCATTCCAACTTAGTCCTCAGGAGTAGCAACGCAT
>DWKW01002253.1:0-11291 GCA_018250115.1 Doberes anticus
CTTCTTCAAAAGGCTGTATGTCTCTTAGTCTGTTTTCATTAAAGTTCATCAGATTAAATAGAACCAACAGTATAGAGTGGGACGCAGTTGCCATTGGTTGGAGGAAGTGTGTGATACTGATCGTCACAGCCATTCTAGGCATGAGGGAGACAAGGTGGTTGATCACACGAGTCATGTTAATCACTGGCAACAAGTCCCAATAGTACTTAATGTGATCGTTGCGACTTTCCTCTGGTGGTGGCTGTGAAATAAAAAAAAAAACATTTTAAACCAGTTTTATCATTATTATCCTACTAGTGGGCACAAGTATCCTCTCAGAGATGACTTTACATGCCTTTGAGAACATTGTGAAGAACTCTCAGGCATGCAAGTATCCTTGTTGCAAGTCAATGCTTTTCTTGACAATTAAAGCTTTTTAATTTTAAAGTCTTACAAAACAAACATACAAGCTTTCTAAAGGGAGAACTCTGAAAAGACACCTTTGCATTATCAGCCAATAAAAGATTCTTAACAATGAAGAACCCAATATCAAAGCCAATTTTACACCCCAAAGCAAAGCTTTATGCATGGCTGTATGTCATGTTTGTGTAAAACTATAGCAATTGCTGCAAAGTAGTAATGAAGTTAAAATACACTTACACTAAGAACTACGTCTCTATCAATGCCGAGTCTATCAAACACTTGGAACAAAGCCCCCATCACTGCATGTGGCTTCTTCAGGTCAGGAACTGTTAATGGATAATCAGGGAACTCGCCATTCCAATTGCAGATGAAGTGCTCCAACATAACTGCCGTTGAATCTAAACAGAAAAGTAAAATCTCTTTACTTACCTTTATAAATTAATAAAAAAATTGCAAAGAAACTTTAGTGTTACTAATCGGGACTCCAGCCATCAGACCCTGCTGTAAGCCTTTGATAACCTACCTATAGTATTACTTATCTTTATAAATTGTATACAATGTGTATACAATTAAGCATTAATTTTACATTACCTGTTGCTTTCAAAAGAAATTAGTCGTTAGTAGACAAATTGTAGACAATTTATAATCAACATAAATAGTTATACTTATTATTGCTTGCCATTATAAGCAAGCTTCAGTAAAAATCAACAGTTTAAGCTTCATTTACTTAACAATAAACAAATATACTATTACATACTTTTTTCCATCTCGTTTTCTTCTTTGTTACGCGTCCTTCAATGTGTGCCACACTTTCTCTATTATAAAAATAACAATTCTGTAGTTTCCTAGTTTAATTCAATACCCTACACAAAACAACGCAAACTTTCACATACTTCGTATTTTCATTATTATATAGTGAACAAACGGTAAGTCTAAATTCAAATCAAATTCAAAAGTATGACGTTATTGACGTTATGTGAAGTGTAAACAGAAACACAACACAGACACCACAGACTAAAGTAGATGAAAAAAATTAAATGGCACAATATAACAAAGCTGTGTTTGATGATATTATTTTGTGAAATACCAACTCATACCAAGTATTTATTGATGTTTTGAACTCATACATTTAATTTTTATTTTTGTCTTTTAATCTGTGTGCATGATTGGCGAACATGCAATTCAATAGAACAAAAAAGGGACATTTACAGTTTAAAAGCAAAAGCGAGAACATCAGCCGGTGCGATTTTTGTTATAGACAAACTGTTTATTAGAGATCTATTTAAAATAGTCACAAAATTTTCTACTTTTTTAGAAAATAGCTGAAGTGATGTTATAACACACAAGGTTAATTCAAAGCATATGAAGTCCGCCAATCCACACTTGGCCAGCGTGGTGGACTATGGCCTGACCTCTCTCATCTTTAAGAGAAGACCTTTGCCCGACATTGGGACAATAATGGTGGTAGAATCTTATGTCGAAGGCTCGCCTGCGGCGGCACCACCGCTACAACTATTTCTGCCGTAAAGCAGCAGTGTGAGAACTGGTGTGTTTCGGTTTGAAGGGTGGTTAGGCAGACGACACTGGACGAGAGGCATTCAAACTTAGTCCTCAGGAGTAGCAGCGCATCCACACACAACCTCAGGGTGGATGCTCATGGGCTGCAGAGACCATTTAACATCAGGTGGCCTGCATGCTCGTTTGCTACTTTGCTAATAAAAATAGAAAAATGGGTTGATGATGATGATATGGGGCTTTGCGTTGTGATAATGGTCAGTGACTAATTGTTATGATGTATATCATACAGCCCTTACATTCCTCACTAACAAATAACTCTCTGGTGTGTATAGATGTCCTAACAAATAACTCTCTAGTGTGTTTATATATGCTAAGTGCGGAGCCTATTTCTGCAATAAATCTGTTTGAGCACTGCTGCGTTTTGGTTTGAACGGTGTGGAAAAACAAAATATACAAGTCAGAAGTCATTATATTAGTCCTCAAGAGTAGCAACGCATCCATGTTCGACTTCAGATAGGACTTCGATTTATTTGTGGTTGGATGTTTGATGCCCATGGGCTACAGCAACCACTTACATCAGATGGAATTCTCGTTTACTATACTAAAAAACAAGCGTAATTTGAAATAAGAAAATACACAAAAAAAGACGAGCTCAATATTTATACACAGTAACAGCAATATTAAAAAATGATGTTATCCACATTATACTACACACTATTCTAAAAATTGGCATAATATAAAATGATTTTTCAATATCCGTTTCTAATTTTCGTTTCTAAACAGTTCCTAAAAATAAATTACTAAATTTAATCATAACAGTATGAAATTAATTAGGCATTAGGTAGTATTAATTACTTACAGAAGAAAAATCATGAATATAGCTAGAATATAAAAGTTATTGAACTATTTGTCTAGACTTTCATACATATATAGTATACTTGGGCTCAGGCACTTTTTTATTACTTTTTCAGAACGTTTATTCGCCATTTTTTTAACAACAGTTTTTATTTGTAAAACAACGGAGCAGGTGAAACGTGATAAAACAGTTGACGTTGTCACTGAAAACGTCATTTCGACAACAATAAACGTCATCGGTTGTTCACTAGATTGACTCGACACGGTCACGATTCTCGTAAATTTTAAACAATAAAAGTTTTTATTGTGATGTGCAGGTATTAAAAGCACCAAAATGAGAATCACGAATGTTAGGCGCGGGAGAATTTTACGCATGGCAGGTGTTTGTATGGTCCTATTGCTGTTCATTTATGCACTGCATAGTTATTCGAATGTGAACGTCGGCAGTGTTTCGAACGATCTGTCCCTGGCCGACTCTCAAGCGAGCTACTATAAGTTCCATCGAGATGTGTATCCTACACTCAAAACGGGTATGAATTTAATAAACAAGAATTGGAATTGTCGTTTCTGATAGTACAATTTTCCATGTACAGTTACTTGCCCTAGTGTGCCGGCGATGCGTGATGTTTTCGTCACGTGTAAACTGTATCCGCGAATTACGAAATCAGATTGAAAACTGCGATAATGTGGGAGAATTGTATGCTATTTATTATTTCAAAGAATTTATAGCATGAAATTGTGACTGTGACATAATTTGCAACAGGTCCAAATGTTGTCGATCTCACTCTATCTAAAAAATTAATAACAAATCATTAATTAGTAAAATGCTAACTTATTTTTATGTGTCCATTAAAGATATAGCTGCTGGTTAAAGTTATGGCCAATAAAATAAATTCTTTCAATGAGTAGGGAAAACAAAAGTTATAGTATGAAAAAGATAATGTGTTCTAATATTGATATTATGGGCTCCTTAAAGGTTTATCTGATATATACTTTGAATTAAAAATCCAACTAAATATGACCAAACTTTGTTATGGTTCAGTCTAGTAGTTATTAGGGAAGTAAATTAAAATATTTTTTCTCTGAAACATACCGTACTTTCTAACAGACTTTTTGGATAAAATTAAAACAATTCTAACGTTTAATCAAATACTTTGTATATAATAACCTCATCAATAAATAGATTTTATTTAGTTTTCATTGTGATTTTTAGGGCTTGGTAATTTTGAGCCAAAAGTCAAGAGGGTGGTCAGTGGTCCGGGAGAAGAAGGCAAGCCCTACCACATGCCGCAGGACCGTGCCAATGACATTGCTGACTCGGAATCGGAGTATGGCATGAACATTGCTGCCTCTGATGATATTGCTATGAACAGGTGAGGCACTGATTAATTTACAGAAGTTACATAGAATCTCTTTGAATAGCGTAGTGGTTAAGCATCTTGACCTCACGCTCATCAGAGTGGTTGGGGCTAAAGTCCCAGCATGCACCAACAAATTTTGAAATTTATGTGTATATTATAAATTAAATATCACTCTTTAAAAGTAAAGTGAAAACATTGTTAGGAAGTTAGAAAGGCATGTGAAGTCTGTCTACACTTTGCTAGCATGGTGGACTGTGGCCTTAATCGTCTCTAAAACGAGACCTGTGCCTATAAAATACAACTACTTTTTAGCCATTTTTTTCCATTGTCAACAGAACCATCCCGGACACGCGGCTTGATGAGTGCAAATACTGGCACTATGCAGAGGATTTGCCAAGCACTTCTGTGATCATTGTCTTCCATAATGAAGGTTTCTCGGTGTTGATGCGGACTGTACACACCGTCATTGAGAGATCACCACCAAACATTCTCCATGAGGTTGTATTGGTAAGTTGAGCAACAATTTCAATCGTCATTATTAAGCTCTGGCCATTTTTTTTTTGTATTAACAGAATAGTAGACAAGCATGCAGGCCACCTAATGTTAAGTGGTTGTAGCAGCCCATAGGCATCCACATCAAACCTCAACAAGGATGGAAACCCTATATGAGGTTATATGTGGATGCATTGCTACTCCGGAGGACTAAGTTGGAATACCTCCTGTCCAGTGTTTTCTGCCTAACTGCACCTTTCAAACTGAAACACAGCAATTTTCACACTGCTGCTTTACGGCAGTAATAGGTGTAGCTGTGGTGCCGCCGCAGGCGAGCCTTCGACATAAGACTCGTACCACCATCAAAAGCTTTACAGTGTGTACAGTAAGTTAATTGTGAATACTACCTAATCAAGTTTACCACACATTGAATAATAGAAAAAAAGATATGAAGTTGTCCCTTCCCTTCCTTCCTCCTTTCTCCTCTCCTTCTCTTCTTTCCTTCCCATCATATGAAGTTATCTTGACGGAACTTTCAATGTACGCAATGTACATATACCTACGTTGTTAGTAAAATTTTCAAGAGTCCTCAGTAGACCATCTCTTTCGCAGGTCGATGACTTCTCAGACAAAGACAATTTGAAGCAAAATCTCGACAACTATATAAAGCGTTGGAACGGCAAAGTCCGTTTGATACGAAACATTCAAAGGGAGGGACTTATCCGTACCCGGTCTAGAGGAGCTCAGGAGGCCACTGGTGACGTCATAGTGTTTTTGGACGCCCATTGCGAAGTGAACGTGAACTGGCTGCCTCCTCTCCTCGCTCCTATATACAGAGACTATCGTGTCATGACGGTACCGGTCATAGACGGCGTCGACCACAGAACATTCGAATACAGACCGGTTTATCAACACGGAACAAATTATCGGGGTATCTTCGAATGGGGCATGCTGTACAAAGAGAACGAAGTACCCGACAGAGAGGCAAATCTTCACAAGCACAAATCCGAGCCATACAAGAGCCCGACGCACGCGGGCGGTCTTTTCGCGATAAACAGACGGTATTTCCTGGAAATTGGCGCCTACGATCCGGGCCTGCTCGTCTGGGGCGGGGAGAATTTCGAATTGAGCTTCAAGATCTGGCAGTGCGGCGGCAGTATCGAGTGGGTGCCGTGCTCGAGAGTGGGACACGTTTACAGAGCCTTCATGCCGTACTCGTTCGGCAACCTGGCGAAGAACAGGAAAGGATCCCTCATCACGATCAACTACAAGCGGGTTATCGAGACGTGGTTCGACGAGGAGCATAAGGAGTATTTCTACACGCGGGAGCCGATGGCCAGGTTCCTCGATATGGGGGACATAACCGAACAGATAGCTTTGAAGGAGAAGTTGAACTGCAAAAGCTTCGGATGGTTCATGGAGAACGTCGCGTACGATGTGTACGACAAATTCCCGAAGCTGCCGAAGAACGTGCATTGGGGTATGGTGAAGAATAAAGCGACTGGTGTCTGTTTGGATACCATGGGGAAGGCAGCTCCCGCTTATGTTGGTGAGATAAATTATAGTTTAGTTTTAGGCTATCACTGCTTATCTTTATAGGTGGCTCGGGGTTTAAATACGGGGTACACATCTCTTATTTTACGAAATTATGTATTTTTGAAATCTTTGCCTGTAATAGTTAATTCATAATGAAGTAATATTAACTAATAGTAATGAAATTATACATATTTATTTACACTTCATTGTAAACGTGATTAAGAAGGGTGAACTTAATGACTGGTGGCATTCTCAACCAGTCTATCTTTGGAGATGGCGAAACGGTGTGGTAGGCTCAGCTAAACTACTGATAATTATTATTCATTATATTTATTATTTCCTTGCACGCGAGGTGCGTATTCAAATTCTATAATTTTTTTTCAATATTGTGTGCGTATTATTAATTAATTATCACTTGTTTTAATGGTGAAGGAAAACATCGTGAGGGAACTTGCACACCTGAGATTTCTCCATAACGTTCTCATAGGTATGTGAAGTCCGCCAATCCGCGCTTAGCCAGCGTGGTGGACTATGGCCTACACTCTCTCATCTCTGAGAGAAGACCCTTGCCCAGCAGTGGGACGATATTGGGTTGATGATAATATTTATTATTTATTGTGAATGCTTGGCCGTAACATTTTCTATGTCCTATTTCTGGGATTCCAATATAAAGGTTGCTAAATAACAGTGGAGAAACAAACTTATTAAGAGGTTAGGTAGATTATCCACCACACATTCTGACCTTTTCTTATAAAATTTCAGGTACTTCTACCTGCCACGGCTCAGGCAATAACCAGCTCTTCAGGCTGAATGAGGCAGGGCAGCTTGGGGTGGGCGAGCGGTGTGTTGAGGGCGATACAGACAGCGTCAAACAGGCTATTTGTAGACTGGGCACTGTCGATGGCCCCTGGAGGTAAGTGGAAGTCTCTCTCTTCTCTTCTCTCTCTCTCTCTCTATTTTTTTTTAAAATATTAACAGAATAGTGAACGAACATGCAGGCGACCTGATGTTAAGAAGTCACAACAGCCTATGGGCATCTGCGTCAAACCTCAACTAGGACAGAAGTTTTACCTGAATTTGCATGTGGATGTGTTGCCACCCCTGAGGTCCAAGCTGGAACGTCTCCTGTCCAGTGACTTCTGCTAAACTACACCTTTAAAATCGAAACACAGCAGTTCTCACACTGTAGCTTAACAGCAGAAATAGGTGCTTCAGTGGTGCCGAAGGCGAGCCTTCGACTCAAGGCTTTACCACCATCATCTGTGTGCTAATATTCACCCAAGTCCGTAAGGTTAACACTTGATTGTGCAAAAACATGCAAACGTCTTTACAAACTGTCACATTTGTAATAATATGTATTATTACGATTTAGTTGATGTAACGCCATAAAACCCTCATAAACCAGATACGACGAAGAGCACGACCAGCTGATCCACAGGCTCCACAGCCACTGCCTGACGCTGCAGCCGCACTCCAGGACCCTGGGCCTGGCGCCCTGCGACCCCAACAACACCTACCAACAGTGGACCATCACGCACAAAAAGCCCAACTGGTGAGCCCAGACCATTTTCAGCGTAGCTATAAATATGTAAGTGTGATGATCCCAGACGATAAACAACTTAGAATTATACTTACCTTAGAGTAATACTACGTGCATAAAAATATCTTAAGGGGTACATTACAATTTATCAGCGGTTCATAACTCAGATCCTTTAACTTTACGTATCTCTCCCATAAGGGTAGCAATGGTTTTTAGGATGCGGTCCGGGTATTAAACCACCGCTGCTGCCCAGCCATGGATATTTTGATAATCTACAGACCATAGGGAATGTGACGCTTCCTTACTTATTTAAATTTTACGGTCCACGAATCCGGCTCGAAGGACCAAAAAATATATACGCGTGCTGGTTTTCCTAGAATTGTCTTATACTAAATTATCTTAATGGTCAGAAAAATTCGAACGGCGCTAACTCTAAATCGAAACACGGGAGAAGAACGAGATCACACCTGCCGTAACACTTTGCCGACATCCGTCGTTTTGGAATCCCGTTAGGAGGCATATTAAAGCGGCGTTCGTGTATGTGGGATAAATCCGATAGATTGCTTAAAGCTGTCACAAGTCTGTAGAGGCATTCCTACTTAGTACTCATAAGTTAGATAATTCGATCTCAGTTGTTGAAGTTCAATGTGGATGTAGAAGTCACCGCTTAACATCAGGTGGTCCGCTTGCTCGTTTTCTATTCTGTATGTGCACAACTTGAATGAACCGTTAGATTTTAAAACGGTAAGGTAAGCATCTCATTGCCTCCGTGCTGTAAATTTGACAGTTAAAGACGCGCAACCAGTATCCACTGTACAAGTCGTTTAGAAGTTCAAAAATAGCAAATAAATATGATCGCATCATAAAATTGATCTGTCACAATTCACTGACAGGTTAAATAGTCCGAACTTGTTTACCATTGGCACTTTTTAAAGTTTGTTGCCTGGTATTATTGCACACTTTGTTTCTTCATAACTAGTTTTGTCCTTGGATTCCATCTTTTTGGCTTGTCGTATCAACTATTTATTGAATATTAATGTAATTATTTTTCCGCATTAGAGCGTCGTTTACATCAAATAAAAATCAAATCAAAGTTTTTTTTGGTTAACACTACTTTTAAATAGGCGAAAATAATTCCTTATGATCGGCACGCATTGACAGAACGTCACCGGAAGTGATGAAACATATATGAATTTTTATAGAGAATACGTTTGAAATCTCAGATCAATTGAAATCAAAATGAACCGTAGCCATGAAAATTATTCTTCGGTATTCGGCACGCTTTGGGATGCCGTATTAGTGGATGCCGAGCTACGGCGAGGCACCCTGCCAGTGTGCGTCGACCTTAAAATATTTTTTAATGCGTAGTACGATCCCAAGCAAAAAATTGAAATGTTTGACTTATTGTGTCGTGTTTGCAAAAATAGACGTGTATGCAGCAGAATTAGGATACTGTATGACTGTTGAGCAATAATAAATTTGTATGCGATACTCTTTAGCAGAAATATTGTATGACATTGTTGTATATCTTTTTGTCTTTTTCTTATTCGTTTGGTCCTTTCTTTAATTAATTATAATCTTGAAAATAACAAATGAATGTACCTACAATTCTATGAAAATTTTAATTTATATTTTTAATGTGTAATTCATTTAAAATATGTCATTCAACGCATTCAAACGAATGCACACGACAGTTCTGTAGTTTTATCTTTCTATCGTAAACCTTAGTAATAGATTCTGATTAATATTTATATGAACACTTTATTTAAATATAATTTACTATGTATGATGCTTTTAGGCGTTGCATAATCTTTAAATAGTGTTAAAACTAAATAGTTCGCCATAATGAGTAGAAAAATGGCCGAAGTGAATGTACTTATTCGGTGAATGCTATAGGTACTAGAATTAGCTATAAAACTAGAAGTGATTTAAAACGGATTTTCGAAATTGTTTATCGCTGAATTTAATTTAAATTATAATAAATCTAAGTATACTTAATTAGAATTTGTAAAGTAAAATTAAGATACCAATCACGCACACATCCTAATGAACATTCTTGATTGTGTATTGAAATGTGTATATGGAAATTAATAATAAAATGACTGTATGCTGAAATAATGAATGTAACGCCCTCTACTGTACTATCCTACTGTCATTTGCGTGGCAACTTAGCCGCCTCAGCGGCTATCACATTTTAAAACACCACTTATAATTTTTTTAATGATTAGAATCTTATCATTCTTTGACAAATTAAAAAATCATGTCTTTTTAATAGTCACGAAACCGTTTAAATCGTACAATTAGGATTTATTAATCGATAATAATTAGTTCTTATCAGCGATGTGGTGTTATCGTTGAAGTAAATTGTTTTCACTATGTTTTATTATCAACATACGATGCTATTTTTTAAATTAACTCCACTTATCTAAGTACTTCTACTAATACGATGTGTAGTAGGTGCCTACTACTTGTACTTATTGCTCGTTTTGCATCACAAATATCTTACCTCATTTCACTTAATTATGATATCCGATTATGAAAGTAGAATCATAAGAACGATTAAAAAAGTTGCGTTTGCTTTTTTTAATCAATAACAACTCGTTATTTTTTAAACTGGCCGTTACTCGCAAGTCTCTGATCACATCAGATGTTGATTATTACTGAAAACGATATGCCTAAAATCATTATAATTTGATGGTGGTAGTCTTGTGTCAAAGGCTCGCCTGCGGCGGTACTACCGCCGGCACCTATTTATGCCGTGAAACAGTAGTGTGAGAACTGCTGTGTTGCGGTTTGAAGGGTGTGATTAGGCAAAAGTCATCGGACAGGAAGCATTCCAACTTGGTCCTTATGTGTAGCAACGCATACGACCTCTGACAGGACTTTCGTTTTTGAGGTTTGTTGTGGATATCCATCGGCGGGGAAAAATCGACGTCAGGTGGATTGCAGGCTCGATTGCCATTAACATTAAAAAAAAAACTGAACTAGTACGAATGTACAACAAATGTCTTTTAAACTTTCGTCTCCATCGGCAGTCTTCGTCTTCTTCGACATTCTTTGTATATTCGTTTTTATTCGGAACATCGACGTTTGCGAAAAAAGTTAATTCAGCGTGAATTACGTAGTACATACATTTTATGAGATTAATTAACCTTAATTAATACGCACTTTATTATTTTACTTCTATTCTATCGTATTTTAATGCTACAAAAACATATCGTTTAATTAATAAATAGTTATAAATCAATATTCATAGAATTATATAAACTTATAATAATTTGTTTAGTGGAGAAAATGTGTTCTATTGTAAATTATATTATTTGTTATCTTACTTATGCATTTTTAACTGCACTTTTTTTAGTTTATTCTTTCATTGACCTTTGTATTTTAGACGAAGACGCTTTCACCACCTAATTTTTAATAAATATTTAAACTTTTCCTTAATGCATTAAAAGCCTAGGTTAAGAATCTCCACCACTGGAGGAGGATGTCGGGGATAGAATCCCGGCGCGCACCTCTAAGTTATCAAACATATGTGCGTATTAGAAATTAATTATCACTCGCTTTAACGGTGAAGGAAAACATCG
>DWKW01002254.1:0-11290 GCA_018250115.1 Doberes anticus
CATAATTTAAAAAAATATATTTTAATGGTTTTAAACACTCTAAAGATTCATTGCTTCGATTTTATCTTTCCGTTGTGTATGAAATTTGACTGGCATGGTATATAAATATTTATAGTTTTGAAACTGACAGAATACAGAAATTTGACGAAATCTATTTTCTTATTTATTTCTTATATGTAATGCATTGTTATTAACATATTTTACCAGCAAAATGCATATAAATTATAAGTGCAGTCTTGTACATCGTCAAAAACGCCGCGGGTCATAACGGTCGTTAATTAACAACAATCGTGCAGTACCAGTAAGTCATCACTCATCGGCAGTTAACTGGTGTCGAAAATGTTTTGTAAAATTAATTTATAACCTTTTTACCATAAATTACGCATGTTTCACTTAGATATTTCGGCTTAAACGATTCAAGTACACTGAAGAAATTATAAGAAATAAGCGGAATATGACGTTGAGTACGGATTACTGTGTGTTGAAATTTATTATTAACGTTTAGAAACTTAGACATTTACTTATTAAACTGATTCATATGAAATACAATTAATCATGAAGTATGCGCTGAAACTGTCGCCGCGTATTATACTCGTATTATCCGTGCAACAAATTTATTATACATAGCTAAGAGTAATTTAAAGTTAAAATATCAAAATATGCTTATTTATTCATACTAAATTATATTTAACATTACTTTTTAAAAAAAGGAGACCTATTTCTTTCTTAAAGTAGGTACGTACTCATTAAGTTTATTCACTTTTAAACAGAAAGCGTTTGTTCGCTGACGTCAAATGGGGAACGCAACATGAGGTAATCTCTTAACATCTACACAAAAAAGTTCAATTCTCCCATAGCTACAAAACATGAACTATTTGAGGTTTTTTAAATTTGAATTTAATTATATTGTATTATAAGAAATTTGGTAATGTATGAAAACATGTTCAAAAAATATGATTAATTGACTAAAAAAGTCATGTCATGTTCTTAGACCACTGTAGCGAGTGTGCTTATATCAATTGATTACGTCCGGTCTTTAAATCATTCATTACGGGACTTACTGTCTCGTGGACAGAAGAATCGTTTGAAAGATTTTATAATTTTGTGCGTAATACATTACATATACGAGTACCTGATTGATATATAAAATTTCGCTAAATAAGTGGTAATAACACAATTTCAAGACTCCTCGATTTTTGAACAAATAAGAAATCTGATTCGATCAACTTTATAGCTTGGAAAGTCTGCGCTCATAATGTCCGTTCGAGTTATTACTAATATTCGGTGAATCGGGTTTATGTACAATGTCTGTCACGTCTCCAGGAAAATTGTCATAAATCTAAGCGTGACCTAAAACGCATCGACACAATTATTTATGTAAGTTCAATCGTAAAATATTTATGATAAAATTTAAACATTGTATTATATCAATCTGTTTAGTATTATTCCCGATCCCGTGGTAAATATACCGGTCTGCCAATGAGACTTCTGCACTCGATTCCTAACGTAGTAGAAATTTGAGTTTTGAATGGAGACTTCTGTTTCTGGTCTGGTCGTGTGTGTTCTTCTTTGTGTATGTCCATGGCATCATACAGATAATACTATTGTTTGTGAAGTGGTATTTATTTTTGTGATGATTGAAGTATTTATTTATATTGTAAGATTAAAATTTTCGGAAATCATGGATCATCTTGGAAATATTTTGGATGAGGCAATGCAAATTAACGTTGCTTTGGTAGGTGGTAGAGTCTTATTTCGAAGGCTCGCCCGCGGCGGCACCATCGCTACACTTATTTCTGCCTTAAAGCAGCAGTGTGAGAACTGCTGTGTTTTGGTTTAAAGGGTGTATTTAGGCAGACGACACTGGACGGGAGGCATTCCAACGTAGTCCTCAGGAGTAGCAAAGCATCCACACACAACCTCAGTTGTGGATGTACATGGGCTGCCGCGACCACTTAACATCAGGTGGCCTGCATGCTCGTTTGCTATTCTATTATTTAAAAAAAAAGGAATAAAAAAACACATATTTCTCGATTATCCAAGTAGCCCGTAGTACCCCGTGGCCCGTAAACCGACAGCATTCCTGAACCGCAGCTCACACCGAACGGAATGACCCGACCGGCTATTTATCACCGGTATTGTTTTGTCTGAATCATTATCTTCGTAATTTGTATCGGTTCACTATATTTCATCTTGCCCCGCCTCCGTTTCTACCACGCTTTTCCAAATGGCATTTGTAAAACGTGTAGTATAGAGATCACTTTGTCGATGTTTCGTTCTGGTTTTGTCTTACATCGTAAGACAAAACATCCGTTTCTACTGTAATTCAACAGTGCGCGCACTGTTCTGTTTCGGAATGCAGGGTGTGGTAGAGTACGCTGGACAGGAGTCATTCCAACTCAACTCTCAGGAGTAGCAACATAGGCGGTTACGACCTCAAATAGGACTTAGTGTTTCGGTACCTATTTTAAGTTGGATTTGGATGTCCATGGGCTGTAGTGACCACCTAACATGCGGTGGCATGCTCGTTTACTACTCCTTGAATATTAAAAAAATGAGTGTGAAAGCCACTTGATATTAAGCAGTCAGGGCAGCACATGTACCTCCAAACTTAACCTTCAGACACAGATGGCTTCTAAATAGTTTGCTAACCCTAGACAGAAACGACTGTGACATACAAAAAATATTATAACCTCACAATCGATCAAGTTTAAGAATAGTATAATATTATATTATATATATAATTTGAATATATAAATTAATTTCAATTAAATTAAACACCCGAATATCCCGAAATGGTATTAGACAGTAACCTTGTAGTAAATATTGACAAATTTTTGCGTCATGTGTCAAATTCATCTGTCCACTTAAAGCAATCCCTTGTTTGATTATGTGCATAATTTATATTTACACTTAGTGAAGTTGCAGATTAAAAAACGTCAAATGATATTTTTTTATGAAAAATTTTGATTATTTGGTAGTGTGCGTTCTTATTTTTACATCTCTTTACGAGAACCTGGATAAACTCGTAGCTGTTACACCCATAGTTAAAAAGATGCTTTACGCTCATAGTTTGTGCACTACATGGAAGAAGAAATTAGAAAGTACATTAACAAGTTATTAATAAACCGATTTAAAAACTACTTTTGAATTAATAAATTGATTAAAAAACTAATACTATTTCAAAAAGCAGAAATAAACTGCAAGTGAAACTTGTACCTTTTAATACAAACTAATACATTAGTAACGAAGATTTGTCGTAAATGACATACCAATAATAAAAGCTCATCGCATACGAATGGGCTGGAGATATTATTTTCATTTATAATGAATTGAATTATTCCCTACGTCCAGCCCATTGAATACCTATTCATTAGACTAGTACCAGTTTAAAGCCACAGGACTTGTTCAACGACAGGCGAGTAGCGAGAAGCGAATTTTAAAGGAAATCCCAAAATGGACCAGCGTAAATAACATGAGTTGTGTAAGAACTTTACACTCATAGCCTAAGGTACTGAAAGCAAGATTCAAATTATTGCCCCTCTCAGAATGCTACCCAGGGTCCAGAAAATAAAATCGGAACGGCAGACCGCTAAGTCAACCACTGCGCCATACGGGTGAAAAGTAATACAATTTGAAGAAAATTACCCTTTGGTATTAACAAAACATAAGAAATTGAAGAAAGATGTTAAACTCCTTTACGTTTCAATTTGTCCTCAAGAGTCTAAACCAAAAACGCCCTCTGATATTCACCATGGAGTGTGACCACTTATCATAAAGTGGCCTGCACGCAGTAATTAGGGGAGGTAATTTCTGCTAATACAGTCCTCTGAATTTAGCGCATGTTCGTTAGATCATTAGTACACTTGATCATCCTGGTCCTATTTCAACAGATTCTATTTTACAAAATAACGTAAGCGTATCGTTTAATCGCTGAAAGTCAGACATACTAAGCTAGATACAGTATTTATTTTCTCAGCAGAAACCCACCCGATCGACAGATATTGATGCTCTCAGTAATTACGATTGGAAACGGTTAGTGGAAATAGTAATATTCGTATGAAACGATAAGCAACTAGTTACAGACTATTTCTTGGTGATTACTGCTATCTTGCTTACAGATTTTCGTAATTGGTTTGATATTATGATCGAACTCGACGATAGAAGATGCGGGTCTTAAATGAATAATTTCTAATGTCTTGAATTAAAGACTGTAGGAGAAAATGTTAATTTGTACCGATTAAATAGTACCGGGACATACTGACTGACTGACCGACAACGCCCTGCCTAAATAGGGGCTGGACATTTGGAGGAAATATTTCGTGAGTAGAAATGCCCTATCGTGAGCAAACCTGCCAAAGATTTGTTCTCAAAGGCACGCGAAATGCGTTAATCCGTTTCATCTGAGAGCAGATACGTGCCCAGCAGCGGTTTGATGACGATGATTCTTTGTGTTGAGTACAGTAAAGAATACCATAGTCCACCACGTTTTTATATTACGCACATAATTTTGAAATAATTTACATACAAAATACTTTTTATCCCCTGAAAACATACGGTTCCGACGTCATATTTCTCTCCTTTTTTCCCACCCACACGGTCGAAATTTTTATTCATGTGTGGTTGAGTTATAATAAAACATATAAATAACAATTCACGTCCATAGTTCCACAATAGGTTTTCCCCTTGGATACATCCCCCTATAATTGACCCTTGTGTAGTGGTTACCATAGATACACACAATACAAGAACACAAACACCCAGACCGAGAACAGAAAGCTAAATTAATTTAAATTCGAAGGGAATCGAACCCAGGATCTGAATGACCGACATGTTAACCAGTGTTCTATACGACGAAACGAAAAAAAAGCGGCTCAAAAGTTTTGCGTAATTGAAGCCTTGCCCTGATAAACCTTTAGTTTCAGGTAATACATAAAACCTCTTGTTACAATCAATTTGAATAAGTGGCCAACATTCTTCTATCACAATCCCAACAGCCTGGAGCATTCCGTCTTCGTTAACTCCCATTGAATTTGTACCTACCACTGCATATTTTTCCATTTTAAGCGGTGGAATTTGCATATCCAAAGATTAATAACCATAGATATTGTACGCAGTTCATTACGCCACGAGCTAGTATGGGTTGAGAGTTGAAATAGTCGTTTGTTAACGTAATGCTGCGTAGGGCTACTGTGCGAGGTAATATATGGACGTTAGATGGAAGCTTGATTATGATATATATGTTTCCCCGATTACAGGTTTAAGCCTTTACCGTGAATCGCTGTAGGGGCCATTATGCCAATTTTATGCTCTAACGGCTATTGCTTTTAATGATGAACGGAAAGGAGAAGGTTATGCAAAATATCGCCGATTCAATGGTTCCAATCGCGTTGGTGATGATGATAAATGAAAGTTCAAATTAAGAACGGTTCAGATCAAATTAGTGCTAAGACTTGTATATAAAGATAGTGACAATCCGTATGCCGGTCTTCGGTTCGGAGATCGGGTTCGATTCCAAGCGGGGCACAAATTTAAACGACTTAAGATTTCTGTTCTTGCTTTGCGAATTTCTCTTCTTGTCTCTTTGCGTGTAAATAGTGTAGTGTGAGTGTGAAGCGTTATTTATAATAATTCCAATTCCAAAATCGCAGTCAAAATTGGCTAATTTGTCACTTCTTTTCCACCATTGTTTCTCTGCGATCGTATTATCATATTTCAAGATTAAATTATGAAAAATGATGGCGCCAGATCCTCTCGTAGAAATTTATTAGCTCCTGAATAGCCCGTACGATGCAATAGTGATATTTATTCATGATGATGCGATGGATGAGATATGGAAGAAAGTTTAAGAGCATCGCAGATATAAATGACTGCGTCCAGCTAGAACACATCTAGATAATTCAAAAAGCTTCGTCGATTTTTCACCGTCAGACGCATTAACATATCATCATCATGGACCCATTATTGTCCCACAGTGGAGTACGGGTCTCCTCTTAGAGATGTGAGAGTTTAGGACATAATCCACCACGCTGGCCCAGTGTGGATTGGCGGACTTCATATGCCGTTGAGACCAATATGGTTAAACTCTCAGGCATGCATGTTTACTCACGATGTTCCTTTACTCATAATTTCGACCACAATAGATAATATTTCGAGATATAGATGTGCCTGCCGTGATTTGAACTCTACCCACAGGAGCGGATGGTGTAGACTCTTAACCATTAAATAAGCTATCACTCACTCATTTGATTAACATATGTATATTCGATTTCGTACGTATTTGTCATAAGAATCGCTAAGGCCTGGCCTGGCCAAATTTAAATATTTGATTGTAATCTATGATTTCCGTAAATGATGGAATACCTGCTTCTTTATATGTATTTGATGTAATATTCTGATTGATAATTTTCTGTTTTTACATTTAACGTTAAAAGTAGCAAGCGAGCGTGCAGACCACCTGATTTTAAGTGTTTACTTCGAATAGGTACGATGTCCTATCTGATGTCGTGGAAGGGTTGCTATTGAGGATTAAGTTGAAATTACTTTGGTCTTCTGAGTTGAGTCTAATGTCGTACGTGGATGCGTTGCTACTGAGGTCTAAGTTGGAATTATTTTGTTCTTCTTCTCCCTCCGTGAATTGTTATTCTTCCTTGCCACTCGTTAGTCTACCTAAAAATCGATCGACTCTGTTCTATACATTTTTAATTTAGTCTTGTGCAAGACGTTTTAAGCTCGGTGATCTAGTTCCATAAATGTTAGCATAATGTAGTCAGATCAGTATGGTAATTGTCTTTAAATCATTCTGTGTTCCTAATTGTAAATGATGTCTATTATTCTGTTCGATTTAAGAGATGTGCATCGTTATATGACTGATCGTGTGCATTTATAATTAGCCCGCTACTTCGTGTCGTCTCAGCGTGTGTGAGATTTATGGGAACGAAAAATTATATTGTTTTACTCTATACGAAAAATGAGACAGTTCCGAGTGAATAAGTTTGAAATAGCCATAAATTTCTGTAACTAATTACCTACGCGTAATACTGAACAGTATGAAATTCAGTAATGTTTATACTTATGATTTATTAACAAAGTTTTATTAGTAGGTTAAAGTAAATAAGATTTTTTTTACATTAACAATTTTAATCACGATCTTATTGTGAAGCTTCTACTGAGACCTGAACTATAAATGAACCCATATTTTCATAATCATTTACATTTCCTTATCTCTTTCATGTTTGAAATACTCTTTAACACGATCTCAAAAGCGCCCGTCCATTACCAAAACTGCACGAGCATTGACGGAATTTTAATGGCCGCCGATGAAATTAACCTCCATTCCGCTTTCTTTTTGTCCATTATCCAGTCATATTTCAAATCGAATAATTTCTGTTGTAAATTCCTGTCTGCTTAGAACGGATTTACCAGGTTGAATGCTCCTTGTAATAACAAACACGTCCACAAACAGACTCATCTCCCTTCGTATTCAAATTCCATTTCGATCCGCTGAATGCGGTCTTTGAAACACGTGTGACGGGATTCATACGGTTGGAATGCGTAGAATGGGATTTATTTATTGCTGCATAAAAATCATGAAGCACTATGAAATAAAAGAACTTGTACGTGGGTGCTATATAAGTGATGGTCTTTCGTCTGTGACGTTGTTGGCCTTTAATATGGGAAAAGAGATAATTCTGTTAGTCTAGTAACTTGTGGT
Organism: Doberes anticus; assembly: GCA_018250115.1. NCBI lineage: Eukaryota > Metazoa > Arthropoda > Insecta > Lepidoptera > Hesperiidae > Doberes > Doberes anticus. The sequence goes on from DWKW01002254.1 coordinate 7,715, forward strand.
TTATGGCGTGATGGTGGAAGAGATAAGGCTATATCAGCATCGCTCCGTCATCGTTGGCTCGTAAGGCTTTTAGCAGCATTGATTGCACTGGTATGTGTCGGTTTGAAGGGTGTGATTAGGCACAATACATTGGACAGGAGGCATTAACAACTTCGTCATCCGGAGATCAGCGTTAAGATGCGCTTCACTCAGTGCGACAGGCAGGTTGTGTTTGAGTTTAGAAGTGGTTGTCCATAGGCAGCAGTGACCACGTAACACCAGGTGGCCTGCTTGCTCCTTTGGTACTCCTTTTCCATAATAAACTGTATGTCTGCACTGTCACTTTTTTGTACACATTGTCAAATACTGTTTTAATAATTCAATATTGTGTTCGTAATTAAAAAAATCATATTTATTAGGTACCCTCACCATTGCAATTTCAATTGTTACCGGTAGCCCTAACGCTCCGTATTTACGAACATATCTGTTAATATCGATAAATTAGTTAAATATTTTTGTTGTACGTAGAAAATGTTGCGATACACAATTTACAATACAGTCCAGTGACTTTAAATGTTTTCATTAATTCCACAATAACTGTCGAAACTACTCTCCGCAGTGGATGATAGCATTTTAAGTTATAAAACGTTCAGTTCGTAATCGTGAACGCATATTTTTCAAGTACTAAGTTGTGGTAACGTTTTACAAGAGAAATGTGATGGATGCGGCCAAGATAAGGCTATTGCTTGATTGCGATCTAGTAACAAGTTAGCAAATGAAATTTTTACAAGTTTTCGTGACATTTTAAAGAAATTGTCAGGAGTTTTCGTGACATTGGACTATCAGGTAACCTATTCTCAGTACGAGGAAGTCAAATTGCTAAGCTGATATATCTTGTTGAGTTTTTACAAGTTCATCGATAAGTACTCCAATACATACTTAACATTATGATACAACTCTCAGATATGATAAGAACGTAGGCCAAGTGTGAATTGACCTTTAAGCCTATAAGAGCATTATGGAACACCTTCAGGCATTAGATATTTTCCTCACGATCCGATCAAGATCAAAACACGATCAAGGAAAACCTTTCTCCGCAAAGCAAGTGACATCCCTACAGACCTTAAAGCTGAGTAAATTACATTTATATTTGGTCTTAATTAAAGTTAGCTCATTGAGATAATCTCAAAAGGTATGTCCTATATTTCCTTTTATTTTTAATACTCAAATTCTTTTATCGTTTATCCGTTCGCGGTGGGACGAGTCTCGTCATTATTTTTTTATAGCTTGATCGAATGCCCACAAGAGGAAAGTGTAATGATACGAGTAATACGCATTGGAGATATTCTACCGTTCTTTTTTTAAATTTCGGCGCCAAACTCGGATTTTATTTTGAGTTTTACTGCTACTTACACGTTTTATGAGTGCGAATCTGTCTGTACGGCCGTGGAATTTTGACTTTATTGATAACTTTTATCGAAGGAAGATTCTTACGAGTGCTCAGATCGTCACACGTTCCGTATCAACATCAATAAATATTATCAGACCGTCATCATCATCAGCGCATTTCCATTTCGAGCCAACTGTTTGTGACATTAAGATCACAGAGGTCAGTTGCTACCCTACAATTTTTGTGAAATCTTTCTGCGGAAGACGTTCAAAAACGTCTATAGATTAGGGCCAGAAATGCGGCGACCCGTTAGTCTCGATGACAGATCGAGCGTTTATCATCTTGAAAAATCTGCATATATTTAAGCGAAAAACCCCTCGCTGACTAAGCACGAATAATCTAAAAGTGTTTGACCGATTAAGCTAAATTTGGAAAGTTGGCTTTTGGGAGGAAGACGTTAACTGAGGTTTAGCGACACTGCCGAATTAAGGGCGTCTAAAGATGCATAAAGTATGTTTTTGCTCTAAGAGGCATGAAATTTTACTAAAGTAATGTAAGTAATAAACACCATAATACCATTCTTTCGACAGGGATACTTTAAGGTGGCCCACAAGGATGTCATGACGTAACGTTGATGGTGGTAGTTGTGTGTAGAAGGCGTGCCTGCGGCGGCACCACCGATGTACCTATTCCTGCCGTAAAGCAGCAGTGTGAGAACTGCTGTATTTCGGTTTGAAGGGTGTAGTTATGCAGAAGATACTGGACAGGGGACAGGGGGCATTCAAACTTAGTCCTCAGGAGTAGCAACGCATTCACGTACGACCTCAGATAAGATTTCCGTCCTAGTATAGGTTTGATTTGCGCGTTTGTTAGTCCGTGTAGATATAATTCTTTGTATATATTTGTGAAGGAGACGTGTTAAACATACGCTTCTTATTCAAACTCATTTCATTTAATAGACATTGAGCCTGTAGACTTCTAAGGGCCATGGACTACTAGCTGGTGGATACTACGAATTAACCGAACGTATTAAACCCATCCACGATTCCTACCAGATAATTTAAAGGCAAATGTTTCTTTAGCATAACTCTTAATCATGTTGCGCCGTTAAATTCCTTCAGATAATTATAGTTTTCCTCCCAACAATTATTCAGTGCTCTTTATCTATAATTATGCGATCAAAATCTAGAAAAATAAAGGTCAGTCGGTCTGTAAATTTGCATCGGTGTTCACGGCTCGTCGTATCGCATCGCATACCATCTGAGTCGGACGGGACAGGTTGTTTAATAAAATCAAAAGTGTTGTTTCCATAGACACGGCTCTACGTTTCGGTACTGGCTGGGTTAATGTTTTTTTTTGTCAAATGGAAAAGCAAACGACCGCAGACCGCCTGATGTTAAGCGGTCTCTGCAGCCCATGGATATGCACATTAAACCTCAAGTAGGACGGAAGTCCTGTCAGAAGTAGTATGCGGATGCGTTGCTACTCCTGAGGACTAACTTGAAATGCCTCTTGTTCAGTGTCTGCTGCCTAACCACACCCTTTAAACCGAAACACAGCGGTTCTCACACTACTGCTTTACGGCAGAAATAGGTCCATAGGACCATCATATTATTATTCTTGTCTTTCATGTATACGATCAACTGATGATCTCGTACCATACGCATCCAGCTAAGATTTAAGTTCTGAACGTAAATTCAAAAAATGTCATCATATGCAACCTATACGGAGATAATGCTCTCATCACTAACCTATACGGTGATGAGAGCATTTTAAACCGCAGTTCGCCATTTGATCATGTATCAATGCGTAGTCTTACAAATTTCTTCACGATGTCACCGTTTGGGCAAATAATAATTAAATTCTAATACGAACATAATTTCGAAAAATTAGAACTGCTTGGTGGGTCTCGAACCTCGAACCACCGGACCGCATGTAGAGATTAACCACTAGGCTATCACCGAAGAAAGAACACGCATCATTATTATAGGCGTAAATGCTATCTTCATCCATCTAAGCTAACAAGTTGACTAACAAATTGAAATGGTCGCCTTAAATGCCAATTTGCTGCATCTGGAACGATATCCATCTCGTTCGTCGACAACTATATTTATAATTAAATGACTACTGTTTTTTTTATCTTAAAAGAATAGCAAACGAGCAGGCAGGCCACCTGATGTTAAGTGGTCACTGCAGCCCATGGACAT
>DWKW01002255.1:0-11289 GCA_018250115.1 Doberes anticus
GTCCATGGGCTGCAGTGACCACTTAACATCAGGTGGCCTGCATGCTCGTTTGCTATTCTTTTAAGATAAAAAAAAATTAAAAAAATGTGTTGCTATTCCTGAGTACTAAGTTGCAATGCTTCCTGTCCTTCCGCCGAAGATATCCTTCAAATTGAAACACAGCAGTTCTAACGCTGCTACTTTACGGCAGAAATAGGTGCGGTGAGACCGCCGCATCCTCCGACATAAGGCTTTATCACCGCCAAAATTGTGATTACACGTTGCGTAAAATTTCTGACGAATGTTTAGTTGGAAGCATTGGTGTTATTACAGCAGTCGCAGTCCGCGTCCCGGGAACGAAGGATTATGCGCCACCAACTAAAACTTGCCCCATCGCTCGCTCACAACAATATTGGAAATACTGAAGACCTGGGATTTGCCGCTGTGTAATTTGTGAATTTTTTGTTTTGTTTCGTATCTCAATTTTTCGAATATTTTCTAGTTTAGAAAACTACTCCTCATTTCCTTGTAGGTTTAGATAAAATGCTTAAGAAATGAGTATACGGTTATTAATGAAATGCTCGATTTAAACAACGATCTTATCAAAATAAACATTTGCATACTTATTGTAGGTATAGTCTTTGCTCATCCCTCTAGTTAGTTCCAAGTGAAGGAGGATACTCAGTCAAGAAGGAAAACTGCAGAGATTCTTCGGTTTTTAATTTCATTTCAAAACTAGTATAAATTGAACTCCGGTGTATTATTGAACAATGGTGAACAGTTTCTCATTTCTGAACTACTTGATTAAATGCCAAGGTAAACAACTGACTAGTGACGTTTCCACAGTTCATTGTCTGTCTGACCTTAATTCTGACTTTCTTTAATAATTTTCAGAAAATTTCTATTCCCATAAAACGTTATTCTAACTTTTAAGTGGAAAGTGATTGTGCCACAAATGATATATGCTTTCACTTCGCTTAACTAGTCTAGCAGAATCAGCAGTCTCCTAGAAGTATTCTTTGCCTATTAAATACAGAGAGGCAGCACTGCTTAAAGTGTCGGATTACAATGTTATGAAGTGTTATAAATATATCAAAAATTACTCATTTAAAATGAGAACATTTTTTTTAAACGAGTAGCAAACGAACAAGCCAAGTGATATTAAATGGTCACTGCAGCCCATGCACATCCAACCTCAAATAAGTCCGGAGTCATATCTAAGGTCGTTCGTTAATGTGTTGCGGACTAAAGGTGTTGCTAAGGACAAAGTTGGAATGCCAGGAGTTCAATATACCTATTCTATCCACTTAGATCCCCATGATTTCATTCATACGGAAATACATTTAAGACCGTATGTATGTGATTAATGTTAATGGCAAAATAGCAGCGACATTGCATTACAGTTAGATTTCAGTAATGAAATATTTACCAATTCCGTTTTGTCGCACCCTGGGAATACAAAAAGCATTTTTTTATACACGTGATCAATAGAACAAATTGATTATGAAATACATATTTTTTTAAATTTGGATACAATTATTCTGATGAAATTTGACAATACGGTCGCAATTTTTAATGGATCGCTTACCGCGACGGATCGTCGGATCGCGGACCGGATTTAAAAAACAAATCTTAAAATACTAAACTTATTTTAAAGATATTTTTACCGTGTATAATTTTTTTTATGTATCATTTTATACAACGACAAATACGCACAAACTACAAAATAATACATAATAATTTATGAATTCTGCCCTATAGACTGGCGCTGCTATTGGGATAATCTATTTACTTCAAATTTTCGAATTCTTTGCCCATTTATTAAACACATAATTAATGTTTAAAGTTATCGTTTTCAAGAAGCTAAACGGCAGGCGACAGCTTGCTTCTGGTTTATTGTCTACCCGACCCTAATTTGCCATTTTTTGCCGCTCGCCGACGTCCACGGAAACATACGGCGGATATTAAACTTACACACTCCGCTGCATTCATTTAGACGTGTTTTTTAAAACTTTATTTTTTATCTTTTTCTTTGCGTTAATTCGCAGGAATTTTTCATATTCATTATTGTCTATTGCCTTTTAGAATTACTTTGTCGTAATAAACAAAAAAAATAAAAATTCATAACTTTTCACACACATGTCCCCATACTAGAATTACCCAGACCAGGTACAGAAATTTAAATTCATTATGAAAATTTCTGCCCGCCAGGGAATCGAACCCAGGACCCTCCGAACGGCAGACAGCACTGCGCTATACGGGTCACAACATTACTATGAGTAATTTTGATATTTGATACTTCAAGGTGGATAGTTAATATCGCTTTCTTCACATTTATACTTTTAAAAAACTACAGTATATTTGTCAAAGAAACTGTTTTATCCATATTTTTTTTCTTATCAAGAATATTTATTTTATTTTATATACACTTCCAATACATTCAACAATATTTCGTTCCTAAAAAACATTAAACTCACTTGATATCACAAGATTTTTTCCCGTTCCATGAGTGGCTTGTGGAGATCATCATGATCATCACCAACCCAATATTTTTCCATTGCTGGGCTCTGGTCTCGAGATGAGAGAGTTTAGGCCATAGTACACCACGCTGGCCAAGTGCAGATTGGAGGACGTCACATGTCTTTGAGAACGTTATGGAAAACATCTCTTAGGCATGTCGGTTTCCTCACGATTTTTTCCTTCACCGTGACAGCGAGTGATAATTAATCCATAATACGCACGTAATTCCGAAAATTAAGAAGTGATAATATTTAGAGAAACCAATGCTATTCATTAATAATTATATTATTATGAAATTTGAATTGAAAGTTTTAAAATGTGAAACCTTAATTATATCGCTCTTTTGAAACTTTATTTTATTTGACCAGTATTGACCTACATGACCTACGAATACATTTTCCCTGTACCCACTCAAACTCAAAATATACTTTAAGCTTATTCTAATTTAACTTCCCTTATCAATTACCTTATGACGGATTTACGGTAGAGACCTAAGTAACAAGTACCTACATTGATTTAGTTTCCCTCCTATGATAGTAAAAAAACAGATTTGACAAACATTTAAAAAAAAACATTTTGAATATATAATAACAAAATATCAAAATATCTAAATTGGTATTTAATTAGTAATATTATAAATTCATGGTGTTCGGTTAGCCGTAGCAAACACGCCGCATATTCATACCTGTGTATTTCCACTCGATACGTGACAATGGCGCTCCCCATGGCCAGACTTGACACCTGATGGCTGCCGCGTGACGACGGAGATTATTGGCGCTGTAAATCAGCCAGATTGGACACGTACTCTAACCAATATATCAGGACTCAATGAAACTCGGCTGTCGTTCGAGCATAGGAGCATATTGTACGGTGATTTCTTCAACGATGTCTTCACTTTGTATCGTAAAACGTGCTCAGCTCCACGATACCATGAAGATAAGACTCGTTTGTCTTTGACGAAGTTGTTTAAAATTACTATTCTTCTGAAATTGCTTACATTGACCATCATCGTACCTAGCATGAGTATAATTTTGAGTATATTAGCATACATACAAAAGAAAAAAATATGACACTAAATGTTTAGAAACTTTCGTGAGAACTAGAGGGTGGAGTTTTTGGTTAAACAGTGACAAATATATCAAATTCACCCCCCTCAGTAGCGCACATTTACAAAGACTTATTGTATTTTTTATTTTAGACGCAATGTAGCTGTGTTCACTTTTTATATTACTGAATATTCACGTCCAATCAGCCCACAGAATTTAAATAACAATACTGTATGAACTTCACTCAATGCCTTACGTTGTTTAAGAAATGACTTTGCTGTTGGGGCTGATTAAATCATTGACAATCATCAACCTATTATTGTCGTAATGCTGGGTTCGGGTCTCCTCCCACAGATGAGAGTTTAAGCCATAGTACACCACGCTGGCCAAGATTTGCTGACTTCCCATACCTTTGAGAATGTTATTGAACACTCTCAGGCGTGCAGGTTTTCTCACGATGTTTTCCTTCACCGTTAAAGCGAGTTATAATTAAATTACAAAACGCTCATAATTTCGGAAATCTAGAACAGGTGATATTTCCAAAAATATAGGTGCGTGTCGGGATTTGAACCTCGATCCACCAAAGCGGCGTCGAGATGCTTAACCATTAGGCTATCACTCACTCGCTAGGTTATTTAGGTATAAAACAGTAAAACATTGAGTAAAATATGCTCGTATAATTAATAAAAATGCTTCAACTCATATTTGTAACTGTCATTTCAAGTTGTTATCTTTTAATTTAGTGTGAGTGGTGTTGCTTGTTAGTTTTAGTTGCTCTAATTCCCGGTAAGTAAAATATTTCATGACGAGGAACATTAGAGGTTTTAACATAAAGTTTTGTTTGTACCTGTACTATATTTTAAGTATAAAATCGAAAGCTGATTTGGGCGCCGCCCTTTATTTCTGTCGTCAAGCAGCAGAGTAAGCGCTGCTGTGATTCAGTTTAAAGGGCATGGTTAGGCGGAAGACACTGGACATGAGGCATTCCAACTTATTCCTCCAGAGTGATCCAAGTACGACCCATACTTTGATGCTATTTGAGAATAAATATGGTCGTCCATATGCTGTACTGACCACTTCACATCAGGTAGTATGCGTGCTCATTTTCTACTTCTTTATGTTTTTTAATAGAGTGGTTATAGCCAAGTGGTTAAGAATCCTGACCTTCCTCTTTGATGGGTCAGGGCATGAAACCCTGCAGTGACACAAAGGTCAACATGCCGCTCTGTCATTTAGAGGGTTCTGAGTCCGATTCCCAGCTGAATTTAAATGACGATTTTATATCTTTTGAGTGAGTATGTGTTGTTATCTTTATGTGTGTCCATGGCATCTACGAGACAGGAAATCTTAGTCTGTGGTTATGAGTTTGAAAAATAATATAAGTGTTACCAAAAAACCGCAAGCAAAGACTTTACAAATCAAAATTGAATATATATAGGCGAGTATGGTACACTGCGGGCAGCATTAACTATCATAGTTTCATGATGTGAGAGGTTTATCTCGCTGCACCTATTTCATTCGTAAAGCAGCAGTGTCTGCTCTATCAAGATCGAAAGCTGTGTTAAGGCAGAAGACACTGGACAGTAGGCATTCTAACTTTGTAATCAGGAATGACAAGCTCAGATAGGATATCGTTCCTAGTTGAGGCTGGATGTCGATGTGCATGGGCTGTAGTGACCACTTAACATCATGCATGTTTGTTTCATATTCCGCTAAAAAGACGCTTTCCATCGCACTAGAATGTTGTTGATGGCCAAATGTGGACCTACCTCAAAAATATTTTATATCAGCAATAATGTCTCTGTTTTCATTTGGATATTTCAAAGTAAATCTAGTTGTCCGATAAGACCGCTTCATTTAGTTACAATTAGTGGCTTATTTTGCTACGCGCAAACTGTGAAACATTCCTTTTCTTGTTTTAAAATTTATGGTTTTCGACATAACGACTTCAGAACAAAACTAATCCATTACATTTTTATGATCATAGTTCTTGAGTACAAAGTTCAAATGTTTAATTTATTTAATATGATAAAAGTTAGGGGTAATTTAATGGAGCAATGTGATCTTCAGACTTGCCAGTACAACCACCTTCAAACTTGTATTATCAGGCTTTATTAGAAAACAAATTGGCATTTATTTTAGGTTTCCATCATGTAGAGCTACATAGAGAATGTAATTTTTTGGCCCAAACTCTAATCATCACTATTATCAAGCCATTGTACCACTACTGGGCACTGGTCTCCTCTCAGAGATGAGAAGTTCGTTTAGGACTTCGTCCATCAAGCTCGCCCTGTGTGGATTTAGGTACTTCACATGCCTTTGATAAAAATCTCGGACTTGTAAGGTTTCCTTATGACGTTTTCCTACACGGTTAGTCATTCATCATTAATTCACACATAACTCAGAAATAACTATAAACAGAAATTTAGAAAAAATTTAGTTGCTTGTCGGGATTGGACCCCGACTCAACGGAGTGGGAGGTCGAGATTCTTAACCACTAGGCTATCATTCACTCTCTAATACTCCAATATAATTCCTACTTAAAGTATATACTAAGCAGAGCTTACTTAGCTCTGTTGTAAATTTTTATGAGCGTTGCCGTACTAGGGGCTTTAATGAAAATCTCGAGACGGTATTGATCACGATCTTAATCCATAAATTGTTTAGCAATTTCTATACAGTCAGCAATGTCTGTTCGATAACCGGTTTTGTAACACGTTTAGTTTCTTACAAGAATAAGTTAGTTCGGAAAATTTTGAATAAAGATGTACACTCAAAAATTATATTTACAAAACAGAGCCAAATACAGAGACGCATAACTAGACGAAAAAACAATATAACTTTAAATAAACCTCGAACCAAATATGGTAAGAAAAACATACTTTACGAGGGAGCACAGCTATATAATTCATTGCCTAATGATATAAAAGAGATTCAATCTTTACAATTATTCAAAAAGACTCTAAAATTCCATATTTCAAAAGACTTTTCTAAATTTTAAAAGATATAAAAAGTGTTTTAACAGTAACAGTAATTGCTATCGACTTGCCATTGTAAACCATATGTAATTGGTCCATGTACTTTTCATAATACCTCCATGATGTATTTATTTTTATCTACCGCCTGTACCGTACTTATATAATTTTAACTTGTATTTCTCAGGTCAAATGAATTGCATTCGTATGAGAAATAAATGTCTTAAGATATAATTTTTGGGCATGCTCAGTCCTCAGGATTGTAATCCAAGACATAGTCCAGCACGCTGGTCTAATGCTGATTAGCAGAATTTTGATGCCATCGAGAATTCTATGCCATGCAGGTTTCATCACGATGTTTTCCTTCGCCGTTAAAGCGAGTGATAAATAATTTAATACGCATGTAATTCATGGCAGGGCTTTAAGGCAGAAATAGGTGCTATGGTGGTGCCGTCGCAGGCAGTTAGTAGAACTGATGTGTTTCGGTTTGAAGGGTGTGGTTAAGCAGATGGCACTGGACAGGAGGCATTCCAACTCAGTCCTTAGGAGGAGCAACGCATTCACATACGTTCCTCAGATAGGACTTCCGTCCTAGTTGAGGTTTGGTGTTGTTGTCCATGGGCTGCAGTGACTGCTTAACATCAGGTGGCCCGTACGTGTTTTATACACGCCAGTGGGGGTCGGTGGTGGTAGAGTCTTATGTCGAAGGCTCACCTGCGGCGGCACCACCGTTCCACCTATTTCAGACGTAAAGCAACAGTGTGAGAACTGCTGTGTTTCGATTTGAAGCTACACCCTTAAGCAGACTACACTGGACGGGAGGCATTCCAACGTAGTCCTCAGGAGTAGCAATGCGTTCACACACAACCTCAGGTGTGGATGTCCATGGGCTGCAAAGACCACTTAACATCAGGTGGCCTGCATGCTCGTTTGCTGTTCTGCTAATATATGTATAAAAAAAAAAAGAAAAAAAATATTATGTTCATAAATTATGAAAGCACTGAACATTGCTCTGATGAAAAGGTAAGTCGGATTAAAAGACAAATTTAACTTTGTAGTTGTTAAAATGTTGTCCGATACATCGCCGGTATGGTCAATTAACTAACTGCAAATGTAAGTTTGTAATAATATTCCTCTTTCGTGATAAAACTAAAAATTAACGATTATCGGATTTTCCCTTTATTTGTGCTGTAAGACCTCACTTCTCGCCAAATTTAATGATTCTAGGTCAACGGAAGGTACACTGTTGGTTTTGATTCAGATTTGAGTACCTGCAACGAGACTTATTTCCTAAATATTTATCATATTTTAATATGTATGTAATAAAGAGTAGCAATGAGTAGGAAACGAGTCAAATAAAAGCTATAGTTTCAAAATGGCCATGACAGAAAGTTTTAAAAAATTAATCACAAATACAAATTTTGTCAAAAAAAAAAGATATATCGTTTAAAAGTTTTTTTTTCGGTTAATACTAAGACAATAAAAAATGTTATTTTGAGAGAATGATTTTCTACTAGCGGTCTTGTATTATTGATATTATTCAACGTTTATTATTTGTTAAGTAATCTGAATAAATTATAAGAAACCTAGTTTAAATTATTCATAATTTACATTAAGGAACGTGAAAGGTGCCTACTCAACGCTTAGTACCCTACGTACCTATACCGATATAACATTGCCCGTGATATTGTCGAAGGCGCCCTTGTCGAAATAGATTAACGAAATTGTTGTTAGCAAAGTACATACGTAAATATAGCCTGTAATAGTATAACAGTTAATATTAACCGCAAGAAACTAGAATTCTCAAGTTTGGTTTCTCTATCCATAATACTCTACCTACAAGTAATTAATTATCATTCTGATTCTGATAATGGCTTTATACAAGGACATCCTTATTATTTCATTAGAAGATTTAATCTAGGTACATATTTAAAAAGAGCCAATAATCTGCATAACACATTTTAAAAAATATATCAATGATTATGGAAACTAGCTAGTATTTCTATGAATTTCCTAGGTGTCAGCGTAATCCTCAATTAAGCGGCTTAAACAGATCTAAAACTGTTTAAAGCGATGTAGGATGTGAGGGATGAACTAAAACGTATGTAGCTACAAATCCAAATGAAGCACAAAAGTTAAACGGAACAGAGCAGTAAAAGTTCCGCAGATTGAATTTAACCAGACTGGATCGCTTGTGCCGGCGGAATTTTTGCACCTGATAGAACATACAACCAGTATTGACTTGCCTTCCATCACATTCGTTTTGAAATAACACATTTCTTGAATTGGACCTTGTTGTTTCTATCATTTAACGAATAATATCTTCTTTATCTTCTCTTCGCGGGGGGCCTGGTTCTGATTGCTGGTGTAGGACTAGAGGAGGTAAAAAAAGGGGATTAGAGAAGGTAGAGTTAATACTTTACAAGTTAAGATTCCACATAAATGTATATTTTTATTTCTGCCGTAAAGCAGCAGTGTGAGCGATCCTGTATTTCAATAAAGGGTTTGGATAGGCAGATGCGCAAGGGCCGTACTGGTGCGTTCCATTGGGGATCACAGAGCCTCCCTAATTGGGTTGCGGGGCCACCGAGGACATTTCAGAGTGTAGAAAACCCATATGCTCAGATCTCCCTCCGAAGATATCTTTCGGTCGCGGGTATGTATAACATTTCCTCCCTTTACAAAAAAAAATATCAATCCAGATGGATTTTAACAACTACAATAGATATTGTAGTTGTTAAATAAATAGATACTAATAAATGTTAAATAGTCATAGATACGCTATGCATACTGAATGTGTAAGTTTAGTCCTTCCCACATCCAATATTCTTTCCAATATTTCATGTCATAAAGTTAAATTAAGTGATATTGAAGATGCAGAAAGTTCTACTCATTAAAAGACAGATTCGCTGTCTAATATACGTATGACTCGAATTGGCGGATTCTTTTGCACCTGACAAGACTTACAAACTGTATTGACTTCGCTGCCAACTTCCATCCCTCGAGTGGGCTTTGAATAAATCATTGTTCTTGTTTTAAGTTTCGTAGTCATAAAATATAACACGTACTCGTATTGTTACTACACGTGCTTGACTGACTGAAACTCGTTCAATTATGATATTTTTACTATTCTCTCCCCGGAACTTGAGGAGGCATGCACCATACTCCACCATTACGCTCCAATGCGGATCGGTATCTGCCGATTAGGTAGAGGTAAAGAGTAGGTACAGATATTTTTTCGGTATCTTTCGTTGCCATGGACAGACGGATAATTCAATCTGGAAAGAGATGTCAAAATTAATCATTCGATTTACGCTCCGCTGGAACGAATCGAAACTCTTGAGTTCAGAGAGACCTGACCGTCTAAATGACAAACCAGCATAGTGAGACCACTAGTTGAATTGTACATATTTTTTCATGTTGTAATCGGCTATTGATATAATAGAATTTTAACTAACAGCAATAGTATACATGTAGGTAACAGGTATCATACGATAACGTAGGTAGTATACATAAATGTTACTTTGAAATACCTAGAAAAAATATTTTAACTCTTACTACTTACGCAAGTAAATAACCATTTTAACTTATTGTATGACTTAGCAGCATATCAGCCTATGAATACTGCAACTACTCAGAGGTACACAGTAATAACATTTTAATAATTCGTTATTGGAACCTTGTTCCGGAATAAAACAACTGCTATCCATTACGACTTTACATTTATATTTTTACTTACATATAATTACATTTAACATTTTAAATCCTATTACACAAATTAAGTATCACATAAAAGCAGTGACAGCCTAGTGATTAATAATTTCAAAGAATTTCGATCGAATCTCGATTTTTTCGAAGTTTTTGGGTATTGTTTTTAAAATCATGTAAATATCGCGAAGATTCTCTTGTCGCACCACCGTAATACCTATTTCTGCAGTAAAGCAGAGTGGCCACTGCTGTGTTTAGGTTTATAGGGTGTAGTTAGGCAGAAGACAGTGGTAGGAGGTATTCCAACTTAGTCTTCAGGAGTAGCAACGCATCCACATACTACTTCAGATAGGACTTCTGTCCTAGTTGAGGTTATTGATGTCCATGATTGATTGAGGTTGAGGTTGTTGGTGTCCATGCGCTGCAGTGACCACTTAACATCAGGTGGTATGTATGCCCGTTTGCTATTCTGTTAACATAAAAAAAGATCATGACATAAATTCAGTGCTGTCATGATATAGTGACAAACAGCTGTTTTGATTACAAGTTGATACAAGGTAGCCATTAAGCAAAATTATAAAAGTTTTTGAAAACCACACCTCCTTCTTGCCGCGAACTTGTAAATACAATCGATGCTACAATATTCCACAAACAAATATATCATCATATAACATAAGAACGGTTCCCGGGGGCGTTCAGTTGACGATTCGATTTAGCTAATTTATTTCCGTGTACTCGGAGACGCAAAAAGTTTCCCTCGTTAAGTAAAGAGACAACTGTAGTAAATCACGCTCGAACTCGACTCGTATCTGCGACATGATTACTATCTCCAAATTACGGCAAGGGTAGAGCACTCCCAAATTATGGGCCGTCATTATATCTGTCTTTATTTACCTATCTTATCTTTAGGTTTTTTTTTCTGTGAATGGCCTAATTAGTTGTCTGTGTTTAATTAATCTGTAAAATTTCAAATAAATTAATAAATAACGTTTCACACTCATTTCCCCACAGTAGGATTTAACCTGTGTCCATGGCACCCACAGAAACAAGCACATAAATGC
>DWKW01002256.1:0-11289 GCA_018250115.1 Doberes anticus
GTGTCCTCTGCCTAACCACACCCTTCAAACCGAAACACAGCAGTTCTCATACTGCTGCTTTACGGCAGAAATAGGCGCAGCGGTGGAGTCGCCGCCGTATATTTATAACGTCACACTCGTAGCACTAGGATGCTAGGATGGTCGTGAGTGCCATGGACACACAGAAATAAGAAACTAAACAATCAGAACAGAAACAGAAACAGAAATTCATCATTGAAATTTCTGGTCAACTGGTAGATGAACCCACAATCATCCAAAGGGACCAGCTTATTGAACACTGTGCCATATAGGCTGTTTCATGACAAACAATTTCTCAATCCTCGTGAAGTGTTCTGAGGTAGACTACACTGAGAAGGAAGCGTTCTAGCATAGTTCTCAGAAGTCCATATGCGACTTCGCATAATAATACTTTGGTCCCATTTGAAGTTTGGTGTGGTACCATAGCTTGCTGTCGCCACTCAACGACTGGAACAAGGCAGTGCAAGCGCATACATGCGCCTTACCTCCAGAGAAGTCCTTGGTGGCCTGCTGCTGCATCTCCTTGGTGAAGCCCAGACCGTGCAGTATGTGCGCCGCGCGGGCCTCGGCTGTGTCCGCGCTGAGGTCTTCCAGACGATCGTACACATCCATCAACTGCTCTTGGGCGTCTGGAAATTGTACCAGAAGTAATTATCCTCAAATTTATTTTCTACCCTTTTTTACTTTTATAGGCGTTTTAACGGTGTAAAAGAGTGTACAGTTACTGTTAAGTCGCTGCACTTATCTGCACTCTTCGAACCGAAACACAGCAGTATGTGTATTGGCGCGGGGTACTGGCTCAGTGGCGCCGCAGACGAGCCATCATATTCTACTATTTTGCACTAGTTTACCAATAATTTAAATATGTTATTAAATATATTAGCCCTATTTAGCTTTGACTAATAGATAACATTCGGCTAACCTTTGTGAACGAATGAATGAATGAAACACTGCATTATTTTTCACTGGCAATACTCATTACACGCTTAAATTGTCCAGTCTAAAAGGACCTTTTTTTGTAAAGCAATAATCGAAGTCCTGTCTAAGCTTGGATGTAAATGAGTTGTTATACCTGTGGTCTAACTCGGAACGCCACCGCGATGTCCAGTATATTATTTCAAAATTAATTTCGTAATAATTCATGATCATCAACACCAACCCATTGTTGCTGTGCACAGGTCTCCTCTCAGAGGTAAGAGGGGGTGGAGTATAGGCCATAGTCCATCACTCTGGCCAAGGGCATATTGCGCCATAATTTGGATTTTAAATAAAAATTAAGCATTAATATCAATTTTATACAACATTCCATTCGGTAGAAAGGCAAGTTACTTACCTACCTACCATTTTCAATGAGTAATCGGACAAAAATACCTCCAGAACAATGCAAAACTAATTCTAAAACGACATCATTCCCATTCAGAATCTCATTCATTTCATTCCCATAAAGAACGTCCAACAGCAAGGTCCAAAAAATAAGAGATATTTCCCATCAATATCCGCATTTTGTATTCAGTTTGAATCCTGTTGGTGACTAGCAATAATCGTGACGTCACAGTTTTTGTTTGTCATACAGAATGTACGAAGATATCGCGTTATATCTCTTTAAAACTATCTCGATAGATTTGCAAGTCATCATCCCCGTTGTAAATCGATACAATGTAGCCGTCAAAAACATCAATCACCCAGAAAAACGTATAAATAAATAATAACCGTTACTGGCAATCAAGATTCGATCGGGCATAGAATAATCACTTTGATAGGACTGCTATCTTTTCATTAAACACACGTGACATCGATTGGTATATACATTTATAATGAGGCAGACTTGGTTGCGCCCGCAGACGTTTGTGCCGCAAGTACAATGATAACAAGATAATGATTACCCCGTAACTGGAAAGTTGGTCTACTACAAATTTTTTATTCATAACATGATCGCGTTTTTCCATGACTTTTTAAATCAATACGCTGTTTATACGATATCTAGTTTTCCTTTATATTTTATGCAACTGGTTTGCCTCGAGCGGCCGTACTGCTAGGCAACAGAATTCATAGAACGTTTTAGGTAAGGACAAGACCACTACTTGTGTACGACTAATCTTCTTCAGAGTGCTTAACTGTTACAAGTTGAGCATTCTAATGCCTAGTGATATTCTACCAGTCAACCTTTGTACACGGTAATAAATTTGGGATGGGCATCATAAAAAAGAAGCAAAGATTTGACAACAATAACAAAGACAAACAACAAAAATACCATAAATGTATATTTCGTTGGTCCCACACTAGATGTTCGAATATGTTTTCAAAGTTGTGTCTACCGAGTAACTAATACTTTAAATACCAAGGATTACCAAATTCTCATATAATACTTTCTCTGTGCCAGTTCCTGTACACAATTTAGGAATCAATATCGAATAGAACAGTGACATCGATCATTGTATAAAAATCCTACAATAGTTCTAAAACAGAGCCAATGCGTATTCGAGAAATGTTTTTCCCCGCATACCAAGCGAACCAGTCACAGAGATTCGAGAAATCTGGAAACGATATGTTGAATATGTTACACAGTGGTGCTTATGTTTATAATGATGGTCACACGGACAAACGTCTTCACTCGTGCGCCCTCAGTTGTCAGACGCTCAGAACTATTTATGTAATTCATTGACAAATCACAGAACGAGCATTTTGTGCAGGTTTCTATTGGTGCTAAACGACCAGTCGTTAGTAGAAGATGAACCTAGTACCTCCTTATTGTTGCTTGTTGTATACCTGCATTACGCTGCTTACCATCATCCTCGCACTGAGCCAGCTCCTCGGCGAGCTTCTCCAGCTTGACGCGCTCCTCGTCCACCTCCATGACGCACTTCAGCGCCGTCTTGTCGGAGGCGGGCATCTCGCGCGTCAGGTGGAAGATGTCGATGTGCTCCGGAATCGACACCTCCCGGCGACCCAGCACCGACAGCAGTGACGACTTGCCTAACACAAAGAATAAAAACATAAACACCTAAAGATGGTCGCTCATTATATTACATTGTTAGGTGTATCGTACAAATCAAACGATGGGAACCGTTCATAAAATACGTTCTCATACAGAGGGGGGAGGGTCTACGGATACAGCAATACTGATAACTTTTAAAGATACGAAGTCCAAGGAACTACGGATTAAAAAAATATATATTGATCGTTAACAAAAAAAATACACTTATTCATTTAAATTTTATTATGAAGTAAAAATAAAATATTAAAATAGCTTATTTTTTTTAACAATTAATCGCAGAGAATTTTATGCTCGAAGGGTAGAGGTTTCTGTGGCGAAATATCTATAGGGGGTGTTACAGAAAGTGTGGCGCAGCGTGACGACGAAGGGGGGGTAAAAGAAACTAAATTCAGCGTGACGTATTCAATGAACGGCCCCATAGTATATCATTGGTGACATGGAAAATAAATGTCAAGCCCTCTGTCGATGTCACTTATATACTCTCGGAAAACCAGAATTCGAAAGTACCTAACGAATTTCGAACCTAACGGTATAACATTAGTAATGTTATAGGTGCAGTGTAAGGGTTGAAATTGCAACGGGCCTGAATAAGCTGACAGGGTACTACTGCCTTATGATATTCATTCAAACTATATTTTTGTTGAAATGTATTCGGTCAAAACACATAATTTATCTAGTCCCCGTGAACACATCAACCATTCAGACAGGCTGACGTTATTTTTATCTCATAAATTTACACCTAAACGCTGAAACTACCAATATTGAATTGCAAAATGATTTTTCAGGATAAAACGACAAGTCAAGGATAAACAAGAATATCAAACGAATAATTTTAAAGTCAAAACTGCGAGCTGCATGCATTATGTAGTATTTGTCTACAAAGATCTACCTGATGAAGAATGAAGAAAGAATGAAGGGGGCACGGGCACGCATTTCAAAATATTATTATGGACTTGTTCACTTCGCACCAGATTTATAAGCCAGAATAGTAAAAAGGTTATATCACGCGAAACGGCTATTTTTATCCGAAGTTTGTTTGTAGTTTCATGTTCGTACAATTTTATATTTCGCCTTAATATTATATCTGTTTTATCCCGATGTTGCAAACTAATCACTTCGAAACTCATTCAGCGAATGACGTATCTCAGATTGTAATCGATGTTTTGGACCTTAAGTTATTAGGAGAATAATAATACTTTTCAATATGGTCGTATTACATCTACGATAGCCGTATTAAATGAGTACGTGCAAAGCAAGCGGTGCGGTAACTGCGGCGCAAAAGCAAGTAACAATAAGTCAAACCCTATTTGTAAAAAAATCGTACAGCAAGATTTAATATGATTAGGTCTATTATACCTTCAACTTTAAATACATAAAACCAAAATAGAAATAAATAGGTACGCGGGTAAATAGGCATCCTAAAATACAGAAACCACATAACGTGAATATATGCACTGGCGGATTGGTAACGAGGTATTGTTGTTACTTCCATTTTTAGCCATTCCTACTTAGGGCGCTCTGTAAATGAGATAATATGTCTCAATTGCTGCTTCTGAGAATAACATTGACATTGAGCTACGAATTTGCTAAAGCCATAAACGTGATCGAAATAAAATTTATTTACGACTCTTGTAACTAATAAGAACATGCATGGTAAACTAATTTCATTTCATTTCGTGTACAAGCAATTAATGAATGGGGGTCAATATCCGCTAATAAACGATTTACACAAGTAAATTCAAATTGAATAGATGATTATCATTTATATCAGATATTGTTATATAAACAAAACAGAGGCTTGCATGTGTTATTGCATCATAATTTTAAAGTTAACTCCTTTAACTGAAACTGTAAAATACGTATGATGTTATCCCTGGAGTATTTCAACTGCGCTGTCAGGAGTAGAAACATATCAATGTACGAGCTCAGATAGGACTTCAGTCCTATTTAAAGTTGGATGAGGACGTCCATGGGATGCAGTGACCATTTAACAATGGGTATAATGCATATTAATTAACTACTTCTTTTAGTCATAATAATTCGTAACTATCGAAAATTGAAATGACTGTTTAACTGTGTTTATTGCAGAAGTCGTCCTTTTGCAATAAACACAATAGTTAATAGAAGATAATCGTTCGAAAAGTCCTGTGCCATAGATTTGCACAAGTAAAAAAGGTGTGTATAGATGTATGTCGCGTTAATGAAGATAAAATAAGAGAACATAGCACATTATTGACACCAAACGCTACAATTATTAATTTGAATGTAACAATTGATTTTTATTTTTGTAACATCGCGAGAGCCGGCGTGGGCTTATATTAATTTCATTCGGGGTTTTACTACACTCAATCGCAAAAAATCGTAAAAGTCCTTGCCGTGCTCGTTTTCCTATCTGAAGAGCGCATATTGCTGACGGCATAAAAATGCAAGAAGCGTTCGAACTTAGTCATCAGTGCTCACTCTTCCGACCGTCATCCTAAATTACACACCGTGTCGTCCTGAATCAGGACTTCTCGGGGCGGAGTTGCCTATTTAGGTCGAGGCCTTCACGCACGACTCTGTCTCTCACTCTTACCAAAGCATGTGGCATTACAAAAAAAAAACTAAATGCTTCAAAGATCGCGCACGTGATTGTATACAATGTCCATGAGCGGCAGTGACCACTTAATATCAGAGGGACACTATAAACGTTTGCCAATTCCTTATTTTACATTGTTGGTCTGGACGATAGGATGTATTTCATAAAGGGAGACCGACCGATTCATGCGTAACTCTATTATTCAATATTATATTTGATTCAATTGACCGGATTGAGCCATTACAGGCTCAAAGGCGTCCGTGTCACAGAGATGCATGAACCGGGGTTATTATTATTATTATTGCCAGTACAAATATCTCGATCTCGGTGCGCGATATACATATACGTTGTTACATACGTACAATGTTTATTAGTATCAATCGAAACTCAAAAAAATCGTGTATCATTCGGACGGTACGATTTTATAGAGAATTTTCTCAAATGTGAGGGCATGAATGAAATATTGATAAATCATATAAATATTGATTGTATACGTTTAAAAAGATTTCCACATTCACTAGCTACATAAATATTACAAAAGGCATGCGAAGCTGCAGGCACGATCTTGATAACGCTTGCTTCGGTACTTCTTAATGCTAGTTTAATACAATCGGTGCGGTGCAGCTGTGTGTGTCGGTTACCACCTCGAAAAAGCAGTAAAATACAATACATAATATGCACCTAATATGCACGTGCAACAGACTTCGCTGTTTATAAACCTCCATGGTTGAATATAGCCGCATGTGGAAGCAAGACTATATTTTTGTTTTTTTATTTAAGCTCGATAAATGTCTTGCAATAATGTGCGCTGAGCCAGATTTACTATATTTTACTTAATACGATTACTATGTATATCACAAGGAAGTAACATGATCAAGAACTCAAGACGCTTATATATAGGCATACCTTATAGTTGCGCGTCGCCAGTCACCGCGGTTTTAGTACGCTTTTATTAGCTCCACACTTATACAATATATATGTATCAAGTTTATGAACTATTAAAGTAGGTGGAAAGTGGGTAGTGGAACTTTTCAATGACTAATAAAACCTTTGAGTTTGGGTTCATGACGTTTTTTTTACGAGTCAAATACATGTCATTTGGTGACGAGAGTCTGATGATGGAACAGGGTGGTGGATAGTGGCAAGTTTTGTTCCATTGGGGTTGTTTTGGGCTGATAGAAAACGCTAAAAAAAATAAGAAAATTACATACCACATCCATTAAGACCAACAAGGCCGTATCTTCGGCCGCAGTTGAGCTCCAACAAAGTGTCTTGCAGAAGTTCGCTGCCGTAGAATGTGATAGAAAAGTTAGCTATCTTGATATCCCTGGAGCGGGGATGCACGGCCAGCGCGCCTGTGCAAGACCGTGCTTCGGAATTCATCTTGGCTTCTGCTTCTAATTTTAAGCACAATGCCTCTATAACAAAAAAATTAAGTTATTTCATAAAATTGACACTCATTTCACTTTGCACTTTTTTTTTGCACAATTGCACTCATATCCCACATCATTTTCTGTTTTATGACGTCTTTCTATCACTGACAGGGAAGGTGTCTTTCGTCATTTTTTGGATTTATTTTCCTGGTCAGAAGCGGATTTATAAATGTTGTACAATAGGAACATAAATTAATTGGTCTGATATAATTTATTTGTATTATTTTCGGTAGATTTTTATATAACGGTAACCCTATAAAAACCTGTGCTATAAAAGAAAATAAATGTAATGCTGAAAGGTTTATCAAAAAAAAAACAGTACTCGCTTCTGTATAAAATAATCAGAAGCCAAAAAAAATTGTAAAATAATAGAATGAAATCAATGGAATATAAACAATGGAATCCGGATTGAAATTATGCAATATAATTATGGAATGAAATGGAATTTAGGATATAGGGAGCTATGATATGCCATGGAAGCTGGGATTTGGAACACATTCCAGGTAGAATGTTTACGTTTGCCGCTATGGACACCAATTAAACGTAAAAACCGAATATCGACAAAGTTTCGGACTCGTTCACATTATTTCGTAAAGCAAGGTCTCGAAATCTTTCAAAATTTCATCGAAAAACCAATCCAAATTTCATGGAATGAATCACCATGAAACTAAATATAAATAGATATAACTTACATATGTAACATTAATAATTATATTTTATCTAGTAAATCGATATGAGTTTATTTTTTCTAATCCCTTCGCTTATCACAAACAAATATCAAATGTTATCTAATCATCATAGGAAGTTTAAATGTCAATTAAACTGAGTCTAAAATTTTCATCGAAAATACTACGATATTTTATGAATAATATATTGTGGTTGTGTTGTGTCTGCGATGAGTCAACTAATTAAATATGCATGTTACACAACTGTGAAGTCTCTAAGTTAAGAGTTAATATCAAAGAATTCAATGAATGATATGAATGATGAATTGAAATGAATTCAGCAATGAATTTTTCAATGTATCTAGAATAGTGCAATTTCTTTAAGTGTTTAATCATGCCTGAGGATTGTTTTATATGTGAACACTATGTGTTTTATATATAATGTGTGTCTTACATACATATGTACATATTTACAGCAAACTTATAACTTACACACATAAATAAGACCTGAACACCTCAGGTCAAGGTAAGGTAAACAAATTCTGTCCTATGAAAAAGACTTGATTTTGTAAAAAAAAATTGTCACCAAACTTTTTATATTTTAATTTCCTATAGTTTTGGGAAATGAGAGCGTGACATGTGTATTCTATGTTTATTTAAATTAAACCTATGTAATTTTCTAAGCTTCTTTGTTATTACCTCAACTTGTTGAATCTTAATTACTTTCATTTGTTGATGTTCTCAAAGACGAGGTTGCCTACTTGATATAGGTAATTCTACTTGGCTTCAACAGAAGCGAAACATTATGTATGTTACCCTGTAATGTTGTCATATGTTTGAGAAATAAAAGAGGTATTATTAATATTATATAACATGGGTTAAAAACAAATAAACAACCGTTGATATGAAGTTTCACAAAAACTGTTACAATACAAAATAAAAAGATCTATCTGGGTTAGTAAAAGCATTGGAAAGTTGAGTGTTACGCACTAGTAGTCACAAATCTTTTTATATTATACTATGCTTAACAATAGTGACTCCGTAAAAGTTTAAAAATCCAGATATTGCGTAATGGTCTAGCAGCAAATTGATTAGATTGTAGAGAAATATGGATAACATAAAAAAAAATATTGGCATTGAGTATAAAAATTTGCACTCATACATATTTGTAAAAAAGAAAGGTAGCGGAGCATTGAGGCATGCCAGTTCTTAAACCATCAAAGTGTTACCTTTATATGTTTTGTTAAATACTTACTTTTTAACGGAAGTTTTTTTTATATGGACAGGAAGGAGCAAGTGATGAAGCAGAATAGATGTTTGGGTTGTATTGGATTTTGATGGGTAATGAATATTAGAATGCATACTAAAAGTATTTATTTCCTTTGAAATAAATTCCATATTCCAAATTGGGTATTTGTTTTTAATACTTCTACAATATATAAACGAGACTAAATAAATCACGAAGTTACATACTTATTTTTAATCAGTAAGTATTAAGCTCAAAATGCTGTCAGTGCCTAAGAGTGTTAAAAAAATATGATGATTTCAATTGACCCATATTCTGACAACACATCCTACATTGAGGTCATCTTGCATTCTATGGTCTACTCAACCAATCTACTTCAGAGTAATTACAATATTTAAGTAAATTTTTCTGAAATTTGTTCAATAACCCCATTACAATTTTTATAACAGTATATATTGATGATGCTTCACATTATTCCATTGCATAGTTTATGAACTTACTACCTTATGAACCTACTTGAACTTGTTTTTACATTTTAATGTAGTTTAGTTAGGTGCATATTTCCATTAAAAATCTATTGCTGATGATGATGTTTTTTTTAAATGTGTTTGATGTTTGTAGGAATATACACAATATTATCAAAAAACTAAAGACAATACAGAGATCATTCATAAGATAAGTTAAACTTTTGTCACAAAATTACTCATTTTCAAAAGGCACCATTATTATCCAATATTTGATTTTATTGCCAAATTTGATTACAACCATTCAAAAATTGTAACTTTACTTATTCAACCCATTTTCAAGTCATTTGTATTTTTACAATCAGCTCATTACACTGATCACTAATAGGAAAATAAAACCTTGGAATTAAAAATGTGACTAATCTGAATAAGCAGTGCTTAATATTGGATTGAAATCTGCTTAAAACTGTCATAACAATGATATTTTTCTGAATCAGAACTACTGTTAGTTAACTTTTTGATCGACTTTCCGGTACCAATTATTGATTATTTAATAAAACTAGGAGTAAAATTTAGAAAACACTTAAAAATAGAATAAACATTTTACTTGTATATTCGTAATTGTTACACCAAAAGTTCTATTTCATTTTCTAAATTGTGGTATGAAATGTTACTGCTAAAATTACAAATTACCTTCAGCTGTAAGCTCGCGTTCTTCTTTCACGGCGCCGTTGGTGCCATTTTCATCGGCATTGGTTACCCTGGGCACCGTTTTCTTATTCCTGTTACTTGCTTGCTCCTTTTTCTTCTGCTGCGCTCGCTTCTTCGCGTCCGAAGGCATTGTGTTGCTTGTGACTTAAACTGCAAAATTAAGACCATCAAACCTATGCACGTGAACAATACAGTGATTCTTCGACACGTCCATTACAATACCATTCAAACTTATTTCATAAACATGTCGTGTTTTCGAAGTTATACGACAAGTTTATGTTAAAGTATTGACAAACTAATTCTTTTTCTGACTAAATAACATATTAAAATGTGAAGAAGAATTTTTATACATTACTTTTTACCTATTATGATTAATACGATGATAACAAGTTCACTGCGTCTACACGTGCTGCTTTGAATGAAAGACAAGTTTAGAAAGACCGTGCGCCTATACTAGTCCGTCAAATGACATTTCTGACAATGTCTTTCAAACCCGCAAAATTTTCCGTTGCTTGAATTTTAACCAATGGTATGTTCTTTCATTTCAAGTAAAGCTATGGCGATTGGCGTACGCAGACAAAGTGACTACATTTTTTTTACTTTACCATAGATAAATAAAAAGGAAATGTCAGAGAAAAGTATTTTTATTTTCTAAATTTGTTCATGTTAGTTCAGTTTAAATATTTTTATAAAAACAAATGTACCGGATATACCGGATACAAACGGATATGTTCGATAAAGGACAGGATTCAGGTAACGCTAAACCAATTAGTCAGGCAATGAATATTCAATCTGTGCCATTTAGAACCACAGACTTCGTATCTTGTAACAAAGATCTTTAAAATACTAAATGTATGGTCCATACCAAAGAGACCAAATTAAAAGTCTGGACATCATATTACTATATTAATATTAAATGTCGCTTTATTTAAATGGCAACAAAAGGTTGTCTTGTATATTATTGCTTACCTGTTAAGTTTAGATTTTTTTTTTTAATTCTTCATCATACTATTCCCATTAATGAATGAAATTTATGAAGTTAAAAACGAATAAATACAAATTATATTAAATTCATAAGGCGCATACATTACATATGTATTATTACGAAGCATCGCACAAAGAGGAGACCGAGAATATAAAATACTGTGTAATGTATTCTATCTCATTCTCTCGCCGACT